>DF362732.1:12142-23297 GCA_000787875.1 Solanum virginianum
TGAGTATCATGATTATGAACTATGATTTGGCTTTTGAGCCCAAGTGCGAATAATTATGAAATATGTTTGGCTTTTAAGCCTAAATATGCATTGAAATGATTTGAAATGACTAATGCCTCCTTGAAAGCATGTATATGTATAAGTAGTCTTGTGGGATGTTGACTTAGCACCGATAAGATTGGAGGAGTCAGGGCTATCCCCAAGGGTCCTCTTCCTTTCTCTTGAACTATGTGCCAGTATAGGTATTAAGATCTGAGGCTCATGCCATTAGTTGAGGCATGACCCGCTAGAAAGATCTAAGGCTCATCCTGTAAGTTGAGGCATGACCCGCTATATATATTGTGAAAATCTTATCCAAAATGAGAGGCACTTCTGCAAAATGGGAGACCCGTAAGGAGAAGTATAGTTTACCTTTGGCAAGTAGACCACCTCTTTTCCAGTGTAGAGATAACACCAGAATTCTAAGTAATAGCTCGCTTGGTCTTACTCATGTCGGTTGAGGTCATATCCCACTTTATATGAGCATTATTGCATTTTATGCATCATACATTTCATGACATATTGTTATATTACTCTTCCTTGCCATATATCTTTCTAGATATTATATACCCTTGTCATCTAACATTGAAATACATGTTTAATAAGTCATATGTATTGTATGCTCGCATACTTAGTCCATTTAAATGTACTAATGCATACTTTTTGCCTACATGATCTAACCATGTAGGGACCTGAGACTATCTTCATCCACCGTTGGACGACTAGATTTGATTTGAGATACTTGTTTTGGTGAGTACTATCTTCCAAGGACAAGCCACCTTTCCTTTACCTTATGATGCTTTTACTTATGTTATCTTACTTTAAGGGTGAGGTCGGACATGTCCTGACCCTCGTCCCATCTTATAACTAGAGACAATATAGGACATCTTGTAGAATCTTGTCCAAATATGTGCTATGTGTTGTATTTGGAGTTTACGATTATTGCTATCTAGTGGATATGGCTATTATGCATTGATTATGGGAATTATGATAAGTATGTATGTTTTGATGTGGAAATGTGGAAGATCCTAAGTCCGGTATTGCCCCCATAGAGTGAGTCATACTTACCCGCCCCTTAGTTCTTATATACTATATGCTATTTGAATCCATGTTAATCCCTATCCCTATGATATCCCCATAGTGTGAGCCCTACTTTTTCATCCCTTAGAACTATATGTTTACTTTCTTTAATACGCTTCCAAACTGATGATGTGAATATGAATACTTTGAGGCTTGTTTGGGGACTCTTGGGTTCTCATTCACCATATCACCCCTATACCCTATGTTCAGGTCATGACAGTACCCCTTCTATTATGAATAGTTCTTGCTAGAAAGAACTCAAGGAAACTGCATCCCTATCACTAGTAATAGCACCAGGTAAGCCATGTAGTTTAACAACAGAATCAAAGAACATCGTAGCCATTGATTGAGCAGTATAAGGGTGTTTAAGAGGAAGGAAATGCTTATACTTACTAAGCATGTCAACCACCACCAAGGTCACTTCATACCCATTACATTTAGGTAAGCCATCAATAAAATCAATGCTAATTTGTGACCAAACCACATCAAGAATAGGAAGAGGCTGTAGTAAGCCAAGATATGCAGCAACATCAAACTTAATTTTTTGTCAAACATCACACCTCTGATTAAATTGCTTAACTTCTGACCTTATATGTTTCCAGTAGAAAAAGTGAGAAGTCCTTTCAGTGTAGCTTCAACTCCTGAATGACCCCATTGAGAACCAGTAGGCCATAGTTTCATAATCTTAGTTCTAAGGTTTTGATCCCTGCAAATAATGATCTTGCCCTTCCTTCTCAATTGACCTTGGGACCAAATGAACTATTTATGAGCAGTAGGGTCTGCCTGTAAGTCTATAATAAGCTGCTAAAGTTCAGTATCCGAGGACCAACTATCCACTATAGCCTAGAACAAATCAGTAGCAGTGGGAAACACTACTAAAGCCAACAATTCAGCACCAGTAACTCTAGAAAATGCATCAGCCACTTTGTTCTCAACTCCCTTTTTATACTCAATAAAATAGTCGAATGGCATCAACCTGGTTAACAACAACAATTGTGAGTTTGTGTGTAAATTTTGTTCCACAAAATACTTCAAAGCCTTTTGATCAGTCCTTATAATGAACTTCTGCCCCAACAAGTACAGAGACCACTTAGTAACTGCATGGACAATGGCCAATAACTCCCAATCATATACTGATAAAACAGCATGCCTTGGAGATAATGCTTTGCTAATAAAAGCTATCGAATGTCCATCTTGCATAAGAACAACACCAACCCAATAACCACTAGCATCAGTTTCAACAATTAAAGTTTGTTTAGCATCAGGTAAAGCTAATACAGGAGCTTGAGTTAAAGCAACCTACAACTTTAGAAATGCCTCATGAGCTGCGTTGTTCCAGTTAAATCTTTATTTTTAGTTAGATCAGTAATGGGTGTATATAAAACTTCAAACCCTTGTATAAATCTTCTGTAGTACCCAACCAATCCTAAGAATCCCCTTAATTGCTTAAGTGTAGTTGGAAGAGGCTAATTTTTGCTAGCGTTAATCTTTAGAGGGTCAGTAAAAACACCTTCTACTGTTATAAAGAAAGTATTCAATTCTATGAACACCAAATAAACATTTGTTTTTCTTGGCAAATAGTTGATGCTCCACCATCTTCAAAAAATAGACCTCAAATGCACTATGTGTTCCTCCATAGTTCTACTATATATGAATATGTCATCAAAAAATACCAAAACATATTTCCTTAGGAAATTCCAGAAGATAGAGTTCATCGAGCCTTGATATGTAGCTGGGGCATTTGATAAACCAAAAGGCATGACTAAGTATTCATAATGTTCGAAATGTGTCCTTAAAATAGTCTTTGGCACATCCTTCTTAGCCATTCCCAGTTGATGGTAGCCAGACCGTAAGTCTATTTTAGAAAATATTTTAGAACCTCCTAGTCATCCAACAGATCTTCTACAATAGGGATAGGAAACTTATTCTTTATAGTGAATTTATTCAAGTCCCTATAGTCTACACATAGTCTCTAAGTTCCATCCTTTTTGCCCACTAACACCACTAGTGATGTAAAAGAACTGCAACTAGGTTGAATGATCCCTTGATCCATCATTTGCTGTATTAGACCCTAAATAATATCCCTTTTTACTGCAAGATATCTATAAGGATTTTTATTCACAGGTTCAGCCCCAGAATGCAACACAATTCTATGATCAAATATACCTCTAAAGGGTGGTAAACAAACAGGTTCTTCAAATAATGCAGAAAATTCTTACAATACCTCTAGTAGTGCAGGTTCTTCTTCGTGATCCTTTTCAGCTTCGACTTCTAATGGATGCCACTTGGTGACATCACTTCCTTGAAGAATCACTTGAATCATATAAAGCTAAGATTGATTGCTTGAGTGTTTGGCCAGTTTCTCAGCATTAGAAGTAAAAACTTGACTGCCAGACCCTCTGAGTAAATGCTTCCTTCCATTGCACTAAAATTCCATTGTTAAGTTTCTAAAATTGAACTTGATATCACCCAATGTTGATAGCCATTGAACCCCCAACACAACTCCACAAGATGCCAAAGATAATAACAGAAAATCATCCTTAAACTTGGCTCCTTGTAGTAACCAGGTGACAGTAGTCATCTTGACCACTTTTATACTATTATTTTTTGCAGCAACTATCTCAAGTTTAATAGGCTTCACTTCACATCCCAATTACTTGACCAGTTCAGGATCTATGAAATTATAAGAACTTCTGGTGTCAACTAGTATATGTAGTCCATTTTTGAATGATAACCAGTCACCTTCAAGGTTCTAATACCAAGATACCATTTAAGACATGTTTAGAGATTTCCATGTGCTCCAGAGGTGGTCCCAACTCTAGTTGTTCATTCCACATCTCTTGAAATTCTCCACCTTGATCTTCCGTTGAGCCTTACTCTTCTTCCAATTTGTCTACTTCTAACAGGTATAGCTGCTTGAGATTCTTACACTTATGTCCAGGCATGTACTTCTTAGTGCAAAAATAACCCAACCCTTTTGCCCTTTTTTCATTCATCTCCTCCATACTCAAAGTTCTTTTGTTTACCCCTTTAGAAAAACTAAGAGTATTGGTACCAGGTGTAGGCAACATAGGTTTATTTTTTCATTCATTTGGTCCATGAATCTTCTTGCACCCTGATTAGATACTGGTTAACTCACAGCAACTAAGTATGCCTTTTGTATCCTTGCACTCCTATATACTTGAGATAGAGAAATGGGGTTGGTAATCTTGACAGGAATATTCAACTCTGGTTTCAATCCCCCAATAAAGCAACTAATAGCATTTTCTTGTGACAAATTTACTCTTGTCAAATTCTTCTTAAAAATTGCTTGATACTCCCTTACA
Source organism: Solanum virginianum (assembly GCA_000787875.1). NCBI lineage: Eukaryota > Viridiplantae > Streptophyta > Magnoliopsida > Solanales > Solanaceae > Solanum > Solanum virginianum. The sequence continues at coordinate 16,588 of DF362732.1, forward strand.
CTGCCCACTTGTTTGATTTTCTTAATTTCTTCCATTGGATAATTAAAATCAGTCCCAAATCTCTCAACTAAAGCCATCACATATTCATTCCAACTGGCTAGTTGTAAATAATGTCTATATCTCATAAAAGACAAATGCCATTGCATGGCTTCCCCTTCCAGTTGCAAGGATACTACAATCACTTTCTCTTTAGCTGACATCTTTTCCATAGAAAAAAGATTGCTCAATCTTAAACAACCATGATCTAAGATCTTCCCACAAAATTTGAGATACTCCATTCTTGACAATTGATTGAAATTCGACTAATAGAAATGAGAAATGTTATCAGTATTAGGACTCCTCTATCTTTCTTTGTGAACCTATATCCCTTCATTTCGATCAGGGACTTCTTCTTTTCCCCATGGAACAACATTCATTTGATTTTCTATAGCTAAGCTAATTGATTCCTCAATTTCGTTACCGTGTGATCCAATTTCTCTAGAGATGCAACCTTCCATGCTAATTTTCCAACCTCTACTCCAAGACTCTGCATTATTTCTCACAAATCCCCAAATTCTACAGTGAATTTTCAGTGTTTAATTCTCCAGATGCTCTGGTTTGTTTCACCGTAGTTGCCAAGAAATGCTTGGCTCTGATACCAATGTTACTCAAATTCAGGAATCGCAAGGATTCGAGGATCGAATGATTGTCCAAGAGGAACTCGAGGATACAATCTATGAAGGAAGGAAGAAGAAGAATATAGAGAGTAGGATTTTGGAGAAGACAACTTATATATTTCATATATTGAATTCTAGCTATTGATTACAATGTCTCCTTATGTATACCTATTTGATCTACTTCTAACTAACAAAATCTATTATACAATTAGTTATAACTGTCTCAACTATATTTTTCTCACTTAATTAACTTCTGGACACTAGTGACTAACTTCTGGACACTGGTTACATTCTCACTAATTACATTCCTCAAATTACTTTAATAGAATCATATATGTGTCTCAATCACGTCTACTCTTTTGAAATCAATATCTAAATTACTCAATCTGTTGAAGATTTGCCAAAAAATTAGATATACTCCTTATCTTCCAGATATGGGGAATCAAAATTCAAATTTAAAATTCATAATTCTTCGACTGATTTCCCCATTCTGACCCCCAATTTCATCCATTCCCCCCTCCTCACCCCCCATTTTGGAACACTAATTTTCCCTGTAAATTCCCTTTTTTGGTTCACTATTGAGGGGGGAGGTGGATTCTTCACTTCTAATACACTAAGATTTTTGTTTGAGAGTTAAGAAAATCTTTCCAGAAAACTCATTCAATTCTAAAGGTTTCTATGTTTGGGAACTTTTATTTTCAGAACTTGAAGGTACTCAAACAAAGTTCAGCTCAAGTCGTCGTCTCAGCTTGCTACCCCCCAAAAGGTAAAAACCTTTCCTTGATTTCGTCCCTTCCTTTTGTTTCTTGTCTTTGTGAGTAGTGCGTTGATTTAGTTTTTTATCGAATATGCTGATAGTTGCATTTTAGCAGCTTAGGGATCTTATATTGTTTAGTTTTCTCTGTCTGATTGTCTTTTGAGAAGGCGAAATAGCATAAAATGACATTATGAGCTCGTGTTTATTTTATTTTGGTTTGTATTGCTTGTTATATGGCTTTTAAAATCAGATTCTGTTTGGATGATAGAAACATGATTTTTAATGCTTTCTAAGCCTCAATCTCAGCTTGTTTTGGACTTTTGTTGTGAGCTTTGAAATCATTTTGAACCTTCATTATTACCTTTATAGAGCTTTACATGTTTGTTTGATTGGTTAGCTGTTTAGGTTTCTGGGTTGTCTTCTAAGAACAAGGTTTTAGGAATTCACATTTCAGTTACTATATGAAATTCTAAATTGGTTTTTGATCATTGTTCTTTGCTGATTAAAATGCAAATACATGGCTTAGGTTGTTTCTTCACAAAGCTCTATTGGTCTCGTTCTTATTCTGTCTATTTACTTGAGAGGTTTCAATGAGGTTCCTTACGCTTACCTTGTTCTCCGCCCCAATCCAGTTTTCGCCTAAGTTAACCAATAATCAGTCACACATTGTCATTGCAAATAGACTATATATGGGACTGATTTGATTCAATGATTAGCTTAGAATTTGTTTAACTTTTATGCTTGTTTTTGCTCTTTTTAGTCTGTTGTAATTATTAGTCCATATGGATTCGCATATTGAATGTTGAAAAAAGCCATTTGCTATAATTTTGTCATTGGAACTAATTCTAATGGTATGGATTGATATTTCAATCATTATGTCAGGTCTTAAATAGGTCTTTTTGATCTCTATTCATGCTGGTTCTATCGAAACATGTTCCTTTCCTTAAATACTATGCTAGGTCTTCAATTTTCAGTTGTTTGTTTAGTGTCCATGAAAATTGTTCATCCGTTTAGTGTTTAAATGACTATGTCTACTATTTGCTTTGCTTATCTGATATCTTCATGTTTATAACCCAAATGAATTACCCTATTTCAGTTTATATAATGCATTTTCTGTTGTTTTAAAATCTCATTTAGATCAAAATATGCTTTTTGGGTCACTATGTGTTGGTTTGTATGCTGATGAGACTTTCTTTGTTTCTAGTTTACTATTATTATTTTCTCTTTTTACTAAGAACAGAGTTCTATCGAAAATAATTTTTCTTTGAAATGCATGTTTAAAATGTGTCTAGATTCAATTGTTTATGCATGTTTGAATTATAAATTTACTGTCAGTATAGGTATTAACATGCATATTATTACATACTATTATGTGGTCAACTGCCAATCTAATCTCTTCTATTGCCCATTTAAGTTTAGATTATATTTATGTCATCAATTTATGAGGTCGTGTGGTATTCTCAGTAAGTTCTACTAGTATAGATACTTTGTTGTAGTCATGATGGTTTCATATCTTTCCCGGCATGCCATTGAAATTTTAAAGAGTGCAAGTTTGTCTTCTTTTCCCTTTATGATATTAACGTTCCTTGTTAAAAATCCTTACTTGTTAGATTTCTTTTACTTGTGTCTTCTTTTCCCTTTATGATATTAACGTTCCTTGTTAAAAATCCTTACTTGTTAGATTTCTTTTACTTGTGTCTTCTTTTCCCTTTATGATATTAACGTTCCTTGTTAAAAATCCTTACTTGTTAGATTTCTTTTACTTGTGTCTTCTTTTCCCTTTATGATATTAACGTTCCTTGTTAAAAATCCTTACTTATTAGATTTCTTTAACTTGTGTTAATTCCTTTTCTTTACTTTCCCTTTTCATGTGACATCATTCTGAGTCCTTTTGGGACTCTATCCTTGCATTTTCGATCAGTTTTGGGGCATTACGGCTGCTGGGGATCGATATAGGTATGGAAAGTTAGATGCACATTTCTTGGAGGCAAAAGAATTTGAATAAATACACTTATATATAGTGTATACAACAGGGAAAAACAAAGTAGGAATAGGGCCTAAAGGTTCAAATGGGGTAGCAGCAGGCAGAAGATGTTAAAGGGCCAGGCAAGCCCAAACTTATTTTAAATTTAGGACAGGTGAAATTGGGCTTGCCAAGACCAATAGTTTACTCTATTTCTTATTCGTTGCTTTGTTATATTTATTAACTTGTGATATTTGTGTATCCTAACTCTAATATTATTTTGTCTATTTAGTTTTTAATCTAATTAAATTCCCCAAATGTCAAACCATTTGAGTTAATTGTTTATTTCTAGGATTTTTGTGACATTTTAGTGGTAAAATCATTTTAGCAAAACAAAATGAGTTTCTTCCTCTATCTCAAGTGATCTTTTGAAAGGGTAGTTTTTTAAAGACTTCAAGTGTTTTCCCTTGAAATTATTCATAAAATACTTCCCTTATATACGTAGTCATTTTTAATAACTTAAACACTTAAGTTTTTCTTTCTTAAGTTTCATTCTGAAATTAATATTTTTTGAAATTAGTCAAATATATTTTAATCGCCGGTCAACCGCAATTTAACGACCATGTTTAAGTGATTAATTTCTTCTCAAAAATGGTAATATGACACCCCGTAACTCCATGCTCATGTGTACCTATGTTTCAAGCCTCTTTTGTATAGGTGGGAAGTGTATTAGGGTCATGAGGGACTTCTAGTACTTAGACAAGTTCAAGACTCTCTTAAGAATTGAGTTTTGAATGTTGGATTATGCAAGGGTTAATTTTAAATGATCATAACTTTCAGAACACAAAGAACTAGGTGATCCATGACATACCAAATGAGAGCCCTTTGACTTAGTTCTCCAATGCAATTGGTTTCACCTTATTTAGAGTTCGGAGTCAAATGTTATGACTATTTTATTGAAGACTACTAGTGTAGAGTTGCACTACGATACCTCTATTATGGGTCGTAAGTCGGGGTACCAGTCGTAGTTCGAGCTCGTAGCCATTTCCAGAAACTCCAAAATTCAGCATAGGGGTTATAAGAGGGGTCCTATGGGTCTTAGTACTGTTTACGGGTCATAATGGGGCCCGTAACAGACGTTTGACAACTTGTTAGAAAGGGTTATTTTGATCCTTTCCCACCATTTCTAAGCCCTAGATTAATGTTTCTATACTCATTTAAGGTCCAAAACTCTTAAGTTCATCATTTTATTGCAAATACTCTCTCTAAAACCCTCTAAGACTTCCCCAAATCATTTTCAAATTCCCCATTCAAATTCAAGGATTTCAAGAACAAACTTTGGATTTCAAGAACCCAATCTAAGCTTTAAGTTTCATTTAAGTTCAATTCAAACAAAACCCAAGTTTGAGGTATATGAGTTTCATTCATGGGTTTCTTTCACCCATGGATCCCAACCTTCTCTTTTCATGAAAATTGCATGTTTTCAAGTTGTATTACTTATGAGTATCTCTTGTTATGAAATAGGAGCATGAATTTTGTTAGGGTTTTAACAAGTAATATTGATTATGCATGAATATCTATCTTAAGGTTATACTATGAGTTACTCTTTGTCTATTGAGACTATGCATGATTCATGCAATGAAATCTATGAGCTATTGTGAAGTTTTGCTATGAAATACATGATACCCATGATGGGATTTTACCATGATATTGGTAGGCTAATTTACATGACTTTAAGGTGTATTGATTTCACTATTTCGTGATCCACACTCTTGCATTTGCATGATTTTGAACATGTGTCCATATATGCTCACCATGTGTTTGATAAAATGTCTTGATAAGAATTCTCAAGTTATTGATGATCTATTACATGATTTACAAGTCAAGAGACTTTATGATGACTAGGGGTGTTCATGGTTTGATTTGGATAAGTTATTGGTTAAAATCATAAATAGATCAATTTAGTCGATTTTTAAATTTCTAAAACCAAACCAAACCAGATAAAAAAATAACCATTGGTTTGGTTATTGTCAGTTTGGATTGGTTTGATTTATTTTTTTGGTTATTTTTCGGTTTGAAAGTAATAAGTTTGTTGAGGGTATATACATCTAATAGACACAAACACCTAGTACCAGTGGCGGAACCAACATTTTCGTCAAATATCAGTGATTTTTGTATCAAGGGTATTCGATAATTGATATATATATATATATATATATATATATATATTTATTTATTTATTTATTTAACCTTATATTTGAAAAAGTTTTTCAGCGAAGGGTGTTCATCTAACCACCCTTGAATGAATGTAGCTCCGCCCCTGCCTAGTACATGAATAATCCACAGAAGGTTACTATGGATTCAATTAAGTAATAGTACTAGAGTTATTATTACACAAACAAAGTGATTTAGTTAACCAATACTAAAGTTATTATACACAAATAAAGTGATTTAGTTAAACAATATTAAAGTCATTATACACCAAAGATCAAATCTTCATTAAAAAACTCAAGCTCAACAATCAAATAACTATCTGGGGGAGGGGTACAAGAAAACTATATTCCAAATTACTAATAAGAGAATTTTCAAATATAAATGATAAAGTTAAAGATTTAAATTAATTAAAATATAAATAAATATTTATGTATTATGTATGAATACTACATATGTAATTATAAAATTTATATATATAAATATTTGGTTCGGTTTGGTTATGTTTTCTGATTTTTTTTAGTAAAACCAAAACCAAACAAAATAGTATCGATTTTCAAAATTTTAAAAACTAAACCTAACCAAATTGAATTAAATATCAGAGAGGTCAAGCATGTTTATGAGCTACTGAAGTTATGCTCTAACAAGCTATTCATGTTATGATTAAAGTGTGATTAATTTAAGTATTCCTTGGGATTAAACTTAGCACTGATGGATTGAATGTCGGTGTGGACTATCTTCAAGGGTCCATACTCTTTTCCTTAAACTATGTGCCAATATAAGATTATACTTTACCCTTGATATACTAGTGGATCTATTTAGTGCATGTTATCATGAAATCCTTTCAGAAATGGGACGGGTTCCCGTAAGGAGGGTTACTTCATACGAAATGGGATGGGCTCTCATAAGGTGAAGTATGATTTACTTTGGCAGGTAGACCACCTCTTTACCTATAAGGGGTAATCATCTAGATTCCAAGTTATAGCTCGTTTGGTCTTACTCATCTCGATTAAGGTCTCTTCCCATACATGTATTATGTACTATGCAAGTTGAATGATTTACAAGCATGTTTTACTTCAAACATTGATCATGCATGATATGAGTTTCATTCATGGGTTTCTTT
>DF362732.1:23305-34421 GCA_000787875.1 Solanum virginianum
ATGTCCTATGCAAGTTGAATGATTTACAAGCATGTTTTACTTCAAGCATTGATCATGCATGCCATATTGAGATGGTACTCATCTATTGCCTATGATTATGTATTTTGACTATATTGGCTTATGTCTTGTTGCATTGTATCCTATATATTTAGTACATTCAAATGTACTAATGCATACTTTATGTCTACATGATATCAGCATGTAGGGATCGGAGCTCCTCTTGATCATCTTCCACGTGGCTAGTGAGATATTTCGAAGACAAGCTTTGGTGAGTCCTCAAGTTTGAGGACACTATCTACTTTCTCTTCCTATTTTTAAGACTTTTTTATGTTGAACACTTGATATTATGAGGGTGAGCCCAAAAAGTGTCTTGGCCCATGATCCATTCCAAGTTAGAGGTGTATCTTGGATATTATGATGTATTTGTGCTACGAGTTTGACTCTTATGCTATGTTCATATTCAAAGATATCCCTTAGTCCCGCTTCCCTATCTATTCAAATCTCTTATGGTTGTTGTTTATTTTGCTTCCGTGACCAAGGATGTGTGAATGATATGTCAAGAGGCTTGTTTGGGTCATTTTCGGACTTCCCAATCGCCGTGTCACATCTAGGCCTTAGGCTTGGGTTGTGACAAGCTTGGTATTAGAGAACTAGGTTTTTAAGGGTCTCGGAATCTAGCACACCATGTTGACTATAGTCTTGTTCATGGTTGTGAAGTCTGCCATAACTACGAATGAGAGGCTATGAGATGTTTTAGGAAATATTTCCCTTCTCATGATCTATGTCATGCTATAGAAGTTAAGGTAAGGCTTTTTTCTCTAATGAATGTTCTTTGCTATTCTAGATCATGCCGATTCCAAGAGGAAGTCTAACGAGAGCCCGTTCACCGGAGGAGCAACCGGCCCCTCCCACTCCTTAAGCTCCCCAAGAAGGAGGGGTGGCCTAAGAAGAGTTCCAAGATGCTACTACTATGTTGGCCCATGCTATGAACAAACAATTGAACTAAGGGTCCCAAGCTCCTCATGCTCCTACTCCGGCCTCAAGGGTGAGGGATTTCACTAGGATAAATCCACCAGAGTTCCATGGGTCCAAGATGGATGAGGATCCCTAAGAGTTTATCAATGAGGTGTATAAGGTGTTGTCTATCATAGGGGTCAATTTGGAGGAAATAACAGAGTTGACATCGTACCAACTCAAAGAGGTAGCTTAAATTTGGTTCACTCAATGGAAGATGGAGAAGGGGAATGCTAAGTCTATCCCTTGGGAAGAGTTCAAAGCTGCATTTCTCAAACGATTCTTTCCTATCAAGTTAAGCGAGGCTAAGATGATGGAGTTTAAGAATCTTAGGAAAAGGTATATTCGTATGAGGGGGTATGCCCTCAAGTTCAACAAGCTCTCCAAGTATGCTCCACAATTGGTTGTCGAACCATGATCAAGGATGAACAAATTTGTGTCGGGTGTGTCCAACTTGGTTAATAAGGAGTGTCATACTTCTATGATAGTAGGGATATTGGTTTGTCTCGACTCATGACATATGTCAAGCAACTAGAGGGGGAAAAGCTTAGAAAGAGAAGAAGTGGTGAGTCCAAGAGGGCTCATTTTGAAGGTGGGTTCCAAGGTTCTAAGGGTTGCCAATTTTCTCAAGGCCATAAGTTCCAAGGTCAAGGATCATCCAATGTCCCTAACAAGAGATTTGCTAATGATAACCTAAGGTTTCAAGGTGGTAATGGTGGGATGGTCAATCCCAAGTGCCAAATGTGTTGGAGAAACTATGGTGGTCTATGTTTGAAAAATTCTAATGCTTGCTTTGGATGTGGTGGAATGGGTCACAAAGTTATTGATTATCCTAATGCTCAACCCAAAGGTAGAGATGGTCGTCCTCAAGGCCAAAGTGCTAATTGGACCAAAGGGGAAGGGGAGGTTATCAAGGGTGCTCCAAGGCAAAATATATTTTATACTCTTCAAGGGAGACAAGGATTTGATGAGGTGCCCGATGTCGTCAACCGATATGTTAAAGGTTTTTGAATTTGATGTGTATGTATTGATAGACCCGGGTGCCACTCTTTATTTCGTTACTCCTTTTGTTGCTAAAACACTTCATGTGTGTCCCGAAATGTTGTCTAAGCCTTATGAAGTGTCTACCCCCATTGGTAAGTTCATTGCTGCTAGAAGAGTCTATAGAAATTATCCTATGTTCATATTGCATAAAGTCTTGCCTTGCGATTTTGTTGAATTAGATATGGTGGATTTTGATGTCATTCTTGGGATGGATTAGTTGCATGCATATTATGCTTCTATTGATTGTAGAACCCATAGGGTTAAATTCTAATTCCTGAATTAACCCATCTTTGAGTGGGATAGTAGTAATGTGGTGGTCATGGGTAGATTCATTTCTTGTCTTAAAGACCAAAAGTTGATTTCTAAGTGTTGTCTCCATCATCTTATGAGGGTTAAGGATATGGAGTCTCAAGTCCTCCCTATTGAGCCAGTTTTGGTAGTTAAAAAGTTTCTTGATGTCTTTCATGATAAGCTTCTAGGTGTTCCTTCTGAAAGAAAAATAGACTTTGGTATAGACCTCCTTCCCGATACTCGACCCATGTTTATTCCCCCTTACCTTATGGCCCCGGCGGAGTTGAAGAAGTTGAAGGATCAATTAAGGGATTTATTAGAAAAGGGTTTTATAAGGCCTAGCAAGTCACCTTGGGATGCACTGGTGTTATTTGTGAAGAAAAAGAATAGTTCTCTTGGAATGTGCATTGATTATCGACAACTTAATAGAGTCACCATAAAGAAAAAGTACCCTCTACCAAGGAGTGATGACCTTTTTGACCAACTTCAAGGGGCTAGTCACTTTTCTAAGATTGATCTTCGATCTGGTTACCACCAAGTGCAAATAAGGGAGTGTGACATTCCCAACTAGGTATGGGCAGTTTGAATTTGTCATTATGTCTTTTGGGTTTACCAATGCACCAGTTATATTTATGGATCTCATGAATAGAGTCTTTAAACTTTACCTTGATATGTTTGTGGTGGTCTTTATTGATGATATCTTGATTTATTCCAATAGTGAGGAGGAGCATGTGAATTACTTGAGGGTGGATAAGTTATATGTAAAATATGAAAAATGTGAGTTTTGGTTGAAAGAGGTTGCAGTTTTGGGCCATGTGTTGTCGGTTGATAGCATTAAGGTGGACCCCAAGAAGACGGAGGTGATTACATATTGGCCTAGACCCTTGACTCCATTGGATATTAGGAGTTTCTTGGGTTTGGTGGGTTATTACCAGAGGTTTGTAAATGATTTCTCTTCTATTGCTTCCCCTATAACTAAGTTGACCCAAAAGAAAGGCCAAATTTATTTGGACCGATAAATGTGAAAAGAATTTTCAGACCTTAAAAGGCAAGCTTGTCTCCGCTCCCATTTTGGCTACACTAAAAGGGTTAGAAGGGTTTGTGGTATATTATGATGCCTCAAGAATTGGTTTGGGGTGTGTGTTGAGGCAAAATGGTAAGATTATAGCATATGCCTGTAGATAACTTAAGGTGCATGAGTGAAATTATCCCACCCATGACCTTGAATTGGCAGTCGTAGTGTTTGCTTTGAAAATGTGGCGTCATTATTTGTATGGGGTTCATGTTGATATGTTTACCAACCACAAGAGTCTCCAATATGTGTTCACCAAAAAGGATCTTAACTTGAGATAAAGAAGGTGGTTAGAGCTTCTTAAGAATTATGACATAAGTGTGCACTATCATCCCGACAAAGCTAATATTATGGCTTATGCTCTAAGTAGAGTGTCCATAGGTAGCCTAACTCATGTTGATGATGGTGGCAAAGAGGTGGCTAGAGAAGTTCACCGGTTGGCGAGATTGGGGGTCAGGTTGAATGAAGGTGAAAATAGTGGTATAGTGGTTATTGATAGTTCTAAATCTTCTTTGTTTGAGGAAGTAAAGTCAAAACAAGACCTTGATCCCACCTTGCTAGAGTTGAAGGCTTTGGTAAAAGATGATAAAGTGGAGGTTTTCTCCCAAGAGGGAGATGGTACCCTTAGGTACCAAGGTAGATTGTGTGTGCCTATTGTTGATGACTTGAGGAAGTTGATTTTAGATGATGCTCATAATTCATCCTACTCTATTTACCTCGGTTCCACAAAAATGTATAGAGATTTGAGAGAGGTGTATTGGTGGGGGTGGTATGAAGAGGGATATTGCCAAGTTCGTATTTAGGTATCACAATTGTCAATAAGTGCAAGCCGAACATCAAAGGTCGGGTGGCATAGCCCAAGACATAGAGATTTCTACTTGGAAATGGGAAGAGATCAACATCTATTTTGTGGTTGGGTTGCCCAAGACTAGGAAAAACTTTGACTCAATTTGGGTGATGGTTGATAAAATGACAAAGTTGGCTCACTTTTTACTAGTCAAAACCATATATGGTACCGAAGATTATGCCAAATTATATGTTCATGAGTTGGTTAGATTTCATCTTTTGTTGCTAAAACACTTCATGTGTGTCCCGAAATGTTGTCTAAGCCTTATGAAGTGTCTACCCCCATTGGTAAGTTCATTGCTGCTAGAAGAGTCTATAGAAATTATCCTATGTTCATATTGCATAAAGTCTTGCCTTGCGATTTTGTTCTTGGTACCAAGGTTAAGCTTAGCACAACTTTTTATCCTCAAACGGATGGCTAAGCCAAAAGAACTATCCAAACTCTTGATAATATGCTTAGGGCTTGCATTTTGGAGCTTAAGGGTTGTTGGGATAAATATCTTTCACTCATTTAGTTTGCTTACAACAATAACTACCACTTTAGTATTGACATGGCTCTTTTTGAGGCTCTATATGGTAGGCATTGTAGATCCCCAGTTTAGTGGTTTGATGTGTGGGAGATGTCTTTGTTAGGCCCGAAGTTGGTTATGGAAGCTTTGGAGAAGGTGAGGTTGATAAGCGAGAGTTTAAAGATGGCCCAAAGTAGGCAAAAGTCCTACTCCGATGTGAGCAGAAAGTCCTCCCTATTGAGCCAGTTTTGGTAGTTAAAAAGTTTCTTGATGTCTTTCATGATAAGCTTCTAGGTGTTCCTTCTGAAAGAAAAATAGACTTTGGTATAGACCTCCTTCCCGATACTCGAGTCTCACCCATGAAGGGTGTGATCCAGTTTGGCAAGAAAGGGAAATTGAGCCCAAGGTTTGTGGGGCCTTATAGAATATTGAGAATGGTTGGTAAGGTTGTATATGAGTTAGAGTTGCTTATGGAGATAAATATGGTTCATCTGGTCTTCCATGTTTCAATGTTGAGAAAGTGTGTGGAAGACCCAAGTCTATAGAGCCCTTAAAGTTTGTGGGCATTGTGGGAGATAATTTGACCTATAAGGATGTCCCGGTGAAGATTTTGGATAGGCAAGTGAAGAGATTGAGGAACAAAGATGTAACATCCGTCAAGGTTGTTTGGAAGAATCAACAAGTTGAAAGTGTCACATGGGAAGCCAAGGGGCATATGAAAAAATGATACCCATATCTCTTCCACTCTACTCAAGCCGAAGATAATAACTTAAGTCCCATCTATGATTTCAATTCTTAAGTTTTAGTCCTCATGGCATTTTGCATGCATTCATGTTTATAGTAACAAGTTTATCGTATTTTTGAAATTCATGTTGAGACTTTTTTGAAAATATTGTTTAAGTCCACTTGTTGCATATATGCCGGGCTGAAAACTTCATAATTACTTCTCTTATGCATGTTTCTTTGATATTCGGGGATGAATGTTCCCAAGGGGGAGATAATGTGACACCTCGTAACTCTATACTCATGTGTACCTATGTTTCAAGCCTCTTTTGTATAGGTGGGAAGTGTATTAGGTTCATGAGGGACTTCTTGTACTTAGACGTCGACTTTTCTACGAATTGAGTTTTGAGTGTTGGATTATGCAAGGATCAACTTCAAATGATCATAAATTTTAGAACACAAATAACTAGGTGATCTATGACATACCAAATGAAAGCCCTTTGAGTTAGCTTTCCAATGCAACTAGTTTCACCTTATTTTGAGTTCGGAGTCAATGTTATGACCATTTTACTGAAGGTTGTCAGTGTACAGATGCACTACGAGACCTCTGTTACGGGTCATAAGTCCGGGTATAGGTCATAGTTTGGGCTTGTAGCCATTTCTAGAAACTCCAAAATGAGCCTAGCGGTTACGAGAGGGGTCCTACGGGTCATAGTACTATTTACGGGTCGAAACAGAGCCCGTAACATACATTTGATAACTTTTTAGGAAGGATTATTTTGGTCCTTTCCCACCTTTTATAAGCCCTAGATTGACGTTTTAATACTCATTTAAGGTCCAAAACTCTTAAGTCCATCATTTTATTGCAAATACTCTCTCTAAAACCCTCTAAGACTTCCCCAAATCATTTTCAAATTCCCCATTCAAATTCAAGGATTTCAAGAACAAGCTTTGGATTTCAAGAACCCAATTCAAGCTTCAAGTTTCCTTTATGTTCAATTCAAAGAAAACCCAAGTTTGAGGTATGTAGGTTTCATTCATGGGTTTCTTTCACCCATGGAGCCCAACTTTCCCTTTTCATGAAAATTGAATGTTTTCAAGTTGTATTACTTATGGGTATCTCTTGTTATGAAATAGGAGCATGAATTTTGTTGGGGTTTTAACAAGTAATGTTGATTATGCATGAATATCTATCTTAAGCTTATACTATGAGTTACTCTTTGTCTATTAAGACTATGCATGATTCAAGCTATGAAATCTGTGAGCTATTGTAAAGTTTTGCTATGAAATACATGATACCCATGATGGGGTTTTACCATGATATTAGTGGGCTGATTTACATGACTTTAAGGTGCATTGTTTCACTATTTCATGATCCATACTCTTGCATTTACATGATTTTGAACGTGTGTCCATATATGACCAACATGTGTTTGATAAAATGTCTTGACAAGAATTTACAAGTTATTGATGATCTATTACATGATTTACAAGTCAAGTGACTTAATGATGACTATAGGCTTTCAAGCATGTAGTGAATTCATGAAAAGTATCTATGATTTACACGAATCAAGTTAAGCCCTATTTTAAGATTTTAACCTCTTGTGAGCCAATTATGTTAAAGCAAGGGTTCATGTATGATTATGATATATTCTCATGTTTCAAGTTAGGCCCACCATTAGAGGTCAAACATGTTTATGAGCTACTCAAGTTATGTACTTACAAGCTATTCATATTATTATTAAAGTATGATTAATTCAAGTATTCCATGGGATTAAACTTAGAATCGATGGTTTGGATGTCGGCATGGACTAACTCCAAGGGTCCATACTCCTTTCCATAAACTATGTGTCAACATAGGATTATAATTTACCCTTGTTATACTATTGGATCCATTTATTGCATGTTATCATGAAATTTTTTCCAAAATAGGACGGGTTCCTGTAAGGAGAGTTACTTCATACGAAATGGGACGGGCTCCCATAAGGTGAAGTATGGTTTACCTTGGCAAGTAGAACACCTCGTTACTGATGAGAGGTAATCATCAAGATTCTAAGTTGTAGCTCGCTTGGTCTTACTCATGTCAGCTAAGGTCTCTTCCCACACATGTATTATGTATTATGCAAGTAGAATGTTCACAACCATTAGGATTCCAAGTTATAGCTCGCATGGTCTTACTCATGTTAGTTAAGATCTCTTCCCACACATGTATTATGTACTATGCAAGTTGAATTATTTATAAGCATGTTTTACTTCATGTATTGATCATGTATGCCATATTGAGCTTGTACTCATCTATTGCCTATGATTATGCATTTTAACTATATTAGCTTTTGTCTTGTTGCAATGCATCCTGCATACTTGATACATTCAAATGTACTAACGCATACTTTATAACTACTTGATATCACCATGTAGGGACCGGAGCTCCTCTTGATCATCCTCCTCGTGGCTTATGATGTATTTGTGCTACGAGCTTGACTCTTATACTTTATTTATATTCAAAGATTCCCTTAGTCCCGCTTCCCTATCTATTCAAATCTCTTTTGGTTATTGTTTATTTAGCTTCCACGACCAAGGATGTGTGAATGATATGTCAAGAGGCTTGTTTGGGTCATCTTCGAACTTTCCATTCGCCGTGTCATGTCTAGGCCCTAGGCTTGGGTCATAATAGGAAATTGGACCCTTACCCATTTCTCAAAAATTTTAAGACTTTTTCTATTAGAGTCTTAAAATTCTTTTAAAGTTTTCTTAATTTCTTTAAAAAAATTAAGTGGTGACTCTATTTTATTTTTATTTGAAAAATTGGTATTCTTTTAAATTAGTTAAGTTTTAAATCAAATTTTTCCTGAAACGCCATTTTCAAAATTAACAGAGATGATTGATATGATAGGTCGGAAGGCCCGATTGAGATAGAGCTGATGAGATGACAAGAGTCTCTATGAGACTAATTGAGATTATTAAGTGAGATGGAAGGTCTTATGAGCATTGAGTCCTAGGAGGAGTATCGAGCATCGAAATAAGTAAGAGTAACTCCAACTCGCACTCATTAACTACATTGTCAAACATAAGAGAGTATTGATTGTTAAGATGGATATTTCCTCGTGATAAAGTGTCCTTGAAAGCAATAGAGGACATGAGAGCTGTATCCACTATGGATTTGAGTTGTTCTTACCCCAATAAGGTATTGAACGGCTGTGGTAACAACAACAATATTATTGTATGATCACTGGCTCATAGGTGATTGTTGTTGGATAAGAGAAACACCCAAATAGGTTCCATACTGATAGGACTCTGAGCTGAGTTAATTGAGTTAGATTGGATGGTATTGATGGGTCATAGTCTACTCTTCATTCTTGCTTAGACAGACATTTGACATTCTGATTATCTTCTGAGTTGATGTTATTTCTATATTATTCTGCCTATATCTATTTCATTCAGCCATTTTACATACTCGTACATTCGACGTATTGACGTCCATTTCGACTACATCATTTAATGATACAGAGGCAGGTACTAGAGATTATCAACAGATGTAACATTTAGGATCTATTGCATTCAGCTGAGTTAGTGAGCCCTCCCTTACTTTGGAAGATTCTCATTTTATTTTCATCAAGCTATTAGATTCAGACTTTAGACTAGCTTTGTTTTTGAATTGAGGTAGCCATGGGTCTATCATTGGCACCAATTGATAGTGATAAAGGCTTCGTAGACTAGAGTTGAATTGTTGATCAGATATTATGTTGAGCTAGTTCCTTTCATACTAGCCTATTTGATTTGATATGGTTTTATAAGACCCAGATTATACACCTTTTATTATCATAGTCTTCTGTTAATTGTTAAATATGTTGATTGAGTGAGTGTAATGAGGCCAAGTGTTTCACGAGGGGACTGGCAATAGTCTCTAAGTGTTGGCCATGTCTAGGGTACCCTCCCGGGGCGTGATAAACGTAGTATCGAAGCACAGAGTTCAAGTGTCCTAGGGAGTCTATGAAGCAGTCTCTAGTAGATTCTTGTTTATAGGTATGTTGTGCACCATACTTTATGTCACGACCCGGACCTAGATCCTAGATGTGACATGACATATGGGAACCTAAGAGTCCCCAAACAAGCCTCAAGATACCAAAACTCGCATCATTGGTTCGGAAGCATATTCAACAATCAACATATAGTTCTAAGGGACGGGAAAGTAGGGCTCACGCTATGGGGGCATCATGGGGAAAATGGATCAACATGAGTTCACATAACACATAACACATAAATAATAAGGGGCGGGTATATAGGACATACGTATGGGGACAACGCGGGACTTAGGATCTTCCCATCAACATAAGATCAAGTCATATATCAATACACGAATATAACAAAATACATAACATAGACTTAACCATAACTCATAGCATATATCATAAAAAGGTTTACAAGGTGTCCAACAATGCCTCTACATAGATGGGAAAGGGGCCAAGACATACCCCGGGCTCACCCTTTAGTACAAAAATAAAAGAGGTAACATATGTAGATGGATGGTGGTTCGTCCTTGAAAGATATTACTCACCACTACAAGTAAAACCTGAATCCAAGCTACGGGTCGAACGTGGATGATCAAGGTCCTCGGTCCTTACATGGTAAAATTATGTAGGCAAGAGTATGTGTTAGTACATTCGAATATACTAAGTATGCGAGGTGCAATGCATGTAACTTACCAAAACCTGCATATCAACATTAGATGACAAGGCACATAATACAGAAAGAGTTGAATATCAAAGAATGTAATATAACGAGATGCTATGAAATTCGTGATGCATGAAATGCAAAGGAAGCACTCATATATATTGGGGATGTGACCTCAACCGACATAAGTAAGACCAAGCGGGCTATTACTTGAATCCCAATGAAATCCCCTCATTAGTAAAGAGGTGATCTACTTGCCAAGGGTAGACCATAATTCACCTTATGGGACAACTTCCTCTTCAGATGAAGTAACCTTCCTTACGGGACAACTCCCTCTTCAGATAAGATTTTCACAAATCACAAATCAAATCAAATTATTCCCTCTCCTTATGGGACAATTCCCTCTTCGGATATTGAATGACGTAAATCACTTACAAAACCATTTCAATGCATTCTTAAGCTTAAAGGCTGAAAAATAATTTCATAATTTGTATACTCATGCATAGGAATAACCCATTCATATACAAAATGGTGCAAGCACCTAAAATGCTCAAACAGCCAAGATCAAAGACATATATGAGATCACAATATTGTCATAACCAATATTTTATCAAGATCATACCATAACAAAATTGGGCTTAACCCATAAAATAATTTCTCAAATAATCCATGTACATAAATGCATATGCTATGAACAATGAGAGAATGACATGGGTAATTAAGACTAAATCTAAAATCAACATTTATAATATGAAATTGAAGTGAAAACATAATTAAATCCACATTTAAATCCATAGTGTAATCACACATGCCTAAATAATTCTTAAAGGGGACATGAATACTTATAATTTTATAAACCCCTAAGTAAATCCTCATATAATGGTTTAAATCACATTAAATCATCAAATAAACACTACCCATGCATCAATAGAATTTTAGGAATCAT
>DF362731.1:6940-28867 GCA_000787875.1 Solanum virginianum
AGACCCGATCTGAATCTCGAATTAGGACTCAACTTTTCACCTAAGATTAGACCCTACACTCGATTTCTGAATTGGAATCTGACCTCACCTAATCCTAACATTTCACACGAGATCTGACTCCAACTTTCAACTCGAGATCGACTCGAGACCTAACTCCAATATCAGACTTGGACCTAACTTGTGAACATAGATTTGACCTCGGCTCTTGACTCCCCACTCCAATTCTCAATTCAGGATCCAAGTCTGAATAGGCACCCGACAATGAGACCCTGCTTTTGAACCAGATCCAATCCTAACATTCGACCCCAACAATCGATTAAGACTTACTCTAATACTTGATCTGGAACCCAACTTCGACTCTCAGTCTGAAATCCCGACCTCAATCCCCAATACAAAACCCCACTCTGACACCTATCTCGGGATTCAATACTCAAATTTAGGTTCGATCGTGATCCAACTCAGAATTTAGGAGCGTGAGGCTCTTAACAAAAAGTCAAAAAAGGTGTTGAAAGCACTCTTGAATTTAGCTAGAATTTAGAGGTGTATTTTACCTATTATGTAAAATGAGGAGTGTATTTAAGTTGAATTAGTCACGTAAAATAGCATTTTTAAGACTGTGAACGAAACTAATAATCCACGTCTATGAATATTCTCAATACTTCTCTCTTCGAACTTCAATTCTCTCTTATCCTTATTTTCAATTGTAGATGTGTAATTTGATACAAATTAAACTAAATTGTTGCCTTCAAGGCATCTTTTTCAGAATTAAAAAAATTAATCAGATCTTATTTTAAATTTTTGAAATAATTTCTGAACTTTTCTATTACTATATATATTTTGGCAAGGACCATTTATATCTTGTTACCAATTGCAATTATGTCTTAATCTTTATATATAATTCTAGAAGTCCATTAAATTATAATCATTGTGATTTAAATAATTCTAAATTACTTTAAAAATTCATTTTATTTTTGAAATTTTGAATTTTATTACTAATTAACCACTCTCAATTCAAAATTACAATGGTAGTTAACTTTATCTTAATAAAATGGCATGAATCTTTTTGTTGTGCTGTCACTTGACACATATACCTTATTCTAGGATCATTATTTAAATTATAATTGAGTTAATTTTCTTTAAAATAGAAATATATCCCATTTTGAAATTATTTTATACATAGATTGAAGTTATAAAAATTGCGTACTAAAGTTGTGAACTTGAAAATATCAAACTTTAGACATATTATGATTACAATTAGGATTTTTTTGATAGAAAATTGATCGGACATATATATGATTGCACTTCAAACATATTTACGTGAAGTTCAGGTGAACAAATTTTTATCTATAAATAATAATTTATTCTTTGAATTCAATATTCAAAGTTATCTTAAATAAATTTAATGTAAAATATAAATTTCAAATATCATATTAAACAATCAATCTCTATCATCAATTTGTTTGAATAACAACAAATCTAACAAATTTATTTTGTAATAGCGATGATTTGCCCATGTTTTCAAGCTTTTCTAGTAACAATCTTTTGATTTAAACTTACTTTTCATATTTGAAATTCAAGATTCATTTCTTCAAAACATTATACTTCAATTATACTATAAATTTGTAAAATAGTATTATACAATAATAGTATTTTTTTAGGAGTAATTTTGTCTAAAGTTACCTATATACTTGGTATAACATATTAAAGTCTCATATTATATAATTCATATTCTAAATATTGCGAACGTATTTTATTCATGATCAACCTAATATTAAGGTCCGATATTATATAGTCCATATTCTAAATTCTAAATATTCCATCATAAACGTGTAGGATTGTTAAAGTCTTATACTAATATAGATGCGGATTATTTGACTTCTTATATAGTCTTGTGGCAATTCACACCTTAGATCTAGCTTTTGAGATAAATAAAGTCTAAATTTTATTTCATTAATATTACTTATGTTAACAATAAACATAAATCCCCCCCCACCCCACCCATCACCGCCAAAAAGAAAACATATAAGGTGTAGAAAAAAAAAATGGAGCAAAAGCAACGGGATGTGTACCTTTTAATTTGTAACTATTGTTATTGCTATCAAGTAATTTTACCTCAGATCTTCTTTTAATTTTACCAGAAAATTTGAATTGATATCTACAAACTAAATGTCCTTGAATAAATGTTAATGAATCTAGGAAATTAGATCAAAGTCCTTTTTGTTTTATGTTTTTCTTACTGTTGCGTAACTTTTCTTTTCTTTTCAAGTAACGTTTGAAAATTTTTTCACTTGCAATAGAAGACCGCATGTTCCCCTTAAAATAGGAGAATGATTGGACAATTAAATAACTGTTCCTTCTTCTTTAAAAAAAAAAGAAATTAAACAATAACTATGTTTTAATTTAACACCAGATTTATTCATGGCTCACGAATCAAATAAAATTGAATCGAATCAGTTCACATGAGCGACTCATGATCCAAAAAGACATTAGATAATGTATCAAATTCATGAACTAGCTTACTAGTAACACAAGTATTAAACATAAAACTAAATCATATTTATTTTTCATGGGAAATGAGTGTAATAACAGGCTATACATCAGAATTGTGAACCAAAATAAGTTACAAATACACTAAAGTTACACAAATAGGCCATAAATCTAAAAGTAAACTAAAATAGATTTAGTGTAAAAATAATTCATTTTTAAATTCATAACCTATTTGTATAACTTAAATGTATTTGTGACTTATTTTGATTTTCAGTTCCTGTATATCGCAAGATCCTTTTGGTCATAACATAAACATTTTAAAATGTTATCAAATTCTGTGCATGCTCTCAAATACATATAGATTCATTGGATGTTAACAAACAGTAGTAATAATTAAGGTCTATGTTTTTTTAAATTTTTTTTTTATAAAAAAGCCAGAAAAGAGGCCACACAATATCAATGGTCCAAGGATCTTGCAATAGTATAAAATATATATTGAAAGATATAATAAGTAAATTAATGTGTGTGGGGCAGTAAACAGCTAGTGAAAAGTTAACTTTACAACAGAAACCACAAGGTTTTGAATCTTGCATACATTTTTTTTTCTTCTATTTTTTCCTATGTAAAAGGGCCAAAAACACATTTTTACATCTTATTCCTATATAAATAAAAGGATAAGTTCTGTGTAGCAAAATTCTCATTATGCACAAAGTTCAAGAAAGAATCTGATCACAATGATCTATTGTACACAATCTTATATTGCATTTTTGCCAGAAGACATTTACAAGGCTTGAACCTGTGACTTACTGATCACATGACAGTAACTTTACTCCAAGACTCTCTTTCTTATTTCTATATAAAAGAAAGGGCAAGTAAGGACTAAAACTCGCACTATGCGCAAGCAAGTTCAGAGATGAATCTGATCACAATGATTTATTGTGCATAGCGTTACCTAATTACATTTCTGCCAAAAGATATTTTCAAGGCTCGAACCACGAGCTCCTACTCTAATGATAGTAACTTTACAGTTACTCCAACATTCTCCTTCTTATTCCTACATAAAAAGGGCTAAAAACACATCTTATCTTATTAAAAGTGAAACGTACTTAGTCAGATATTACAAGGATCATAGCTAAAATTTACCGATAGTTGAGGGATTAAAAATGATATTATTCTTTTATTTAACTATCCATTTATTTTAATCACTAGTTAAGAAAAAATAGGAAAAAAAGGTGGCAAATTTTTTTTATAAAAAAATTAGGGCATCATAGCCACCTATGCCATTAACCATAAGAGCTCATTGATGTTGTTCCTTTGTGGACCCTCATCATAATTTTTATCTTCAAAAATTTAAAATATATATATATTTTTAATTAAAATTAGCTTTTTTATTATTGGTTATATCAAGCCTTTGCACTATGTTAATGATTCCATAGAAGTTGTGAGGGCCTACTTAGACACTATATATCTTCACTAAAGCATAGTAAATTAGATTTGAATAAATTCCAATTTGGATCATCATTAGATTCTTTCAATTTGAGTAATTATTTTATTTTCTCTATATATTTTAACATCAATTAATTTGGAAGAAATTAGTTGTTGTGTTATTAACAACCCCTAAATGTGATTAATTAACTAATATGGAACTTTTACCCTTTTAATTACTTTGAGAAAATATTGTACAACCTGTAAATTAAAATATGATAGCATATAAAGTATAAAATATCATTACACTCATAATAAAAAATATGATTTATAAAAAAAATATTTTAGAAATAAAAATTAACGTACGAAGTATGTTTTTTACACCCAGATTTACATATTTACATCCTATAAATCTATGCCTTCAATTTATGCCTTGAAGCGTTTTAGTACGTCCTATTCTGAGACTTGTTCCAAGAACGTTTTTGAAAATATTGATAAAGTATAAAAATATCATTACACACATAATAAAAATGTGTTTTATAGTAAAAAATTTTTAAAAATAATAAAAATCAAAATTAACGTCTAAAGTGCTTTCGTTTTTACACCCGGACTTACATTTTTACACTCTATGAATCTGTGCCTTCAATTTACGCCCTGAAGCGTTTTTACCCCTTGTTTGGATGGTTATTACTCGTTGTATTGTATTGCATTGTTAGTTTAAATATAATGTTTGTTTTGTTTGTTACTTAAATTCTATTGTATTGTATTGTTTATATCCATTGTTAGGTAACGATGAAAAGACTCATTTTGTCTAACGATCGATTTGGTGTAGTTGGGTCGTTATTTTAATATCTTCTTCTCATTTTTTTACTTTATTTATTATTAAATAGTTTATTTTATCATTCATCCTGTCTTTTCATAATATCTATCACATACCCTACAATTTCTTATAGGTATCATTCAAATTATAGATATATGACATTATGTAACAACGTAGAACAATATAATCTATCCAAACATTGTATTCATTGAAATAGTATGATACGATACGATACGATACAATACAATACAACACATTACAACACAATACAATACATAACAACCATCCAAACAAAGTGTTAATATGCTTTGTTCCGAGACTCTCTCTTTTGATCCAAACCTAGTAAAATATATAAATATAGCTCTTTTAACATATCAAAGTTAAAAAAAATACTTTTAAATTTAAAAAATAAATATTTTCG
Organism: Solanum virginianum; assembly: GCA_000787875.1. NCBI lineage: Eukaryota > Viridiplantae > Streptophyta > Magnoliopsida > Solanales > Solanaceae > Solanum > Solanum virginianum. The sequence goes on from DF362731.1 coordinate 12,094, forward strand.
AACTCGAGGCTCAATTTTTTGGGGCTTGGTATATATAATTATTAAGTATATAAAGCAAGGACATTTCTGTGAGATCAAAGAGAACATTCTCACGCTCACTGACAAGATATGACACATTTCACATTGGATCAAATGCACATCTTTTATTTTCCCTTTTTAATTTAAATCTTTTTGGTTTTATGAATTAATACAAATAATATAAGTCAATTCAGCTCCTTAAATTAAAAAAATAGCTAATAAATATAATTAATTAATATCATATATATAATTTAAATAGGTTGGTTGGAATATCATATACGGTGAGAGTGCATAAAATATGAAGAAACATAATTTTATTCTTAAGCAATATGAGTACAAATCTGATACTCCCTTGATTCTTCTCTCATGATATTTCTCGAATGCAGGATGATATATTTTGATCTCTATGGGGATGTTTATAATATTCTTTATATAGGCATGAATTAAGGTTTAGGGTTGAGTAGTCTTCAAGAAACTCTGACTAAAATAAGACTCATCTTGTCGAGTCCTATGAAATTTTGATTTCTACAAATGTCCCCTGCTTCAAGGCTTGTAGGGGTGTAGACTTGATGAAACTCAAAGACAGGACTTGAAGTACTCATTTTTCCACTGTTGCTGACTTCAATTTGCAAATTTGATTTATGAGAGAAGAGATGAAGGGCATATTTGGTTCCACTGGACGTACCAGTTTGTTTACAACAAATTTTAAAAATCATAAATAAAATGTAAAAAAATAGAATTTTATTCATAAGCATGTAGGTACAAATCTGTTACTCCCTTATTCTTCTCTTATAATATTTCTAGGATGATATATTTTGATCTCCGTGGGATATTGAGATGTCCTTGAAATAATATCGTTGTCTACAGTATGGTTGAACAAAATTTCTTAAAAAACACTTTTATAAAAAAATAAGTTAATTAAAAATGAATTTTTTTTTTTTACTTTTTTAAGAAAAGTAGGGAAACAAATTTCATTTACATTTTGTATTTATTTTCATTCCTCACCCTCTTCTATCTTTATATTATTTTATTAGATTATGTATAAATGTCTTAAATTTTTTTTTTACATGTTTATCAAATACAATAATAACAAAATAAGTAAAAAAAAAAATTAATTGATTTTTTTCCTCTTTTAAAGCGGCACCGATTTGGATTGCCTTTTTGTCTGTGGTCCCTACATACCACTTTTGACCAAAAGTCAAATCATCCAGTATTTTATGCTTTCATAATATTATTTTTTTTAAAACAAATATTTGCAGATAAATTAAAGTTGAAATATTTAATTTTTATTTTTAATTCAAGTATTTAAATTTAAAAAAAATTAATTTTGCTAGATATTGATAGTTCTAGATTAAATTTTTTTTAGCTGGCTTCGGTAATTGTATTGACTCCTTTTCGATTTTTCTGATATATTCTTATTTTTATTTATTTATTTTTGGAATATAAAGAAAAATGTACAATGATAAATTTATCACCTATACGTTAGAATTAATCTCTTTGTACCACAAAAGATATTGTACAACAGATAGAGTTGCTTCTCCCTTATCAGAAATATCAGGTTTGAGTACTAAGTATGAAAAAAAATTATTAGAGACCTCATACCCTATATGGCACAAGTTCGAAATAATTAAATTCTAATACAAGTATTGAACACTGACAGATTAAAAAAAATATATTAACCTTTTGGAAATTCATCCAAAAGAAGTTTGATAATACAACTCAAGATGGTTAAATAAAGTAGTACCCCAAGATACAATCTTTGAAAAATATTTTGATTCTATATCCTTAGAGTATCTTAACTATATGGACCTACAAGGGGAAAAAAAAAGAGGAAAGAATATTAATTGAAAATATTCATTGCTTTTTTTATTCCTTCTATGCTCCCTCATTTTTCATTTACAAAATATCTTCATTTAAAAAATTAACAATACACAAACACAAAGAATTTTACTTTAGTCATCAATAAGGTCAGCGTACACACTATCTCCTTGTATCACACTTGAAGAATTACACTAAGTTGTTGAACACGAATACAAAATTAACAATACACAAGCACAAATGCCTTGACTTAAACGTCCTTAGCGTCTTCTCTACAGACCCAACTTATAGAATTACAATGAGTCATTGTTCTACATAAACACAAAATCAAACGAAAAAACTTAACAATACATAAGCATAAAGGCTTTCACTTGAGTTAAGGGTCTATCGGAAAAAACCCACTTGTGTGATTATAATGAGTTGTTCTTGTTGTACACAAGGACAAAATAAACGAAAAAACTTGATAATACATAAACACACACGATTTTACTTAAGATAAGGGTCTATCAAAAACTATCTTTCTATCTTTCGAGGTAAGGGTAAGATCTTCTTATGTAATACCTTTTCTCCAGACTCCACTTGCGTAATTACATCGAGTTGTTGTTCTTGTTGTTGTACCCAAGCACAATTGTTTTTTTTTTAAAAAAAAAAGAAAGATGACAACTTTTTCAAAAGTTAGCTCTTCTGCTTTGCACCATGAGGAATTTTTTTTTCATCATAGTAAGCACTCTGTGTTTACTCCTTTTGTGCTCCTTTTGACATTCATTTTTTCCCCTCAAAAGAACACAATCATCTTCCAACACTCACTAAAGCTTACTCTCTAAGCTCTCTCATCTTTCTTCTTCCTTCTTTCATCTTTCTATCTATCTATTTTCTCTATTGATCATGGACAACACCAATTCAAACCATTTAACATTGATCATTTTCTTGGCTATTGCCTTGTTTCTTGCATCCGAAAACGCGGTTGCTTCCTCCATTAAAACTGATGCTGAGGCACTCTTGATGTTCAAGAACATGATACAAAAAGACCCTTCTGGTGTTTTATCAGGATGGCAGCTTAAAAATAATCCATGTTCATGGAATGGTGTAACTTGCAATAGTCTTGGAAGAGTTACAAGTCTTGATCTTCAACAATCTGAACTTGTTGGAGAGGTTTCTTTTTCACCTTTCAATTCTCTAGACATGTTAACTGTCCTTAATCTGTCATCGAATTCGTTTCACGTAAATGCCTCGTCGTCTTTGGCTCAGCTACCTTATAGTTTGAAGCAACTTGAACTTTCATTCACTGGCTTAACAGGCTTTGTACCTGAGAATTTCTTTGCAAAATGTCCAAATCTTGAATATGTTAGTCTTTCTTTCAATAACATAACAGGTTCTTTGCCTCAGAATTTCTTGTTGCATACGGATAAGTTGCAGTATCTTGCAATGGACTATAATAATCTCAGTGGCTCAATCTCTGATCTCAAGATTGAGACTTGTAACTCCTTGTTACGTCTCGATTTGTCAGGGAATCAGATAACAGATTCAATTCCTTCTGCTCTATCTAATTGTACATCTCTTCAAGAAGTGGTTTTGGCTGAGAATTATTTCTCTGGTGCAATTCCAACTTCTTTTGGTGAGCTTAAAAGATTGCAAAGATTGGATCTTTCCAAGAATCATTTATCTGGTTGGATCCCATCTGAGTTAGGCAACTCATGTAGTTCACTTGTGGAACTCAAGTTTTCTAACAACAACATTACTGGTTCAATTCCGTATTCCTTCTCATCATGTACTTCCCTTGTGAATCTTGATTTGTCGAACAATAATCTAACCGGTCCATTTCCTGATTCCATCCTCGAGAATTTAGCTTCTTTAGAGACTTTGCAAATGAGTAGTAACAAGATTTCTGGTTCCTTTCCTGCTTCCCTTTCATTCTGCAAGAAACTCCGGATCGTAGACTTCAGCTCCAACATGCTGAATGGGATGATTCCACCAGATTTATGCCCTGGAGCTTCGTCATTGGAAGAGCTGAGAGCACCAGATAATTCACTTTATGGTCCAATTCCATCTCAACTGTCTCAATGTTCACAGCTGAAGACAATCGATTTCAGCTTGAACTATTTGAATGGCTCAATTCCATCAGAGCTGGGAAAACTTGGGAATCTTGAGCAACTTATAGCTTGGTACAATAGTTTGGAAGGGAACATACCGGCGGAGTTGGGAAAATGCAGCAAGTTGAAGAATCTTATTCTTAATAATAACTACTTGAGTGGGAAAATTCCAGTTGAATTGTTTAATTGTGGTAATCTTGAATGGATTTCCCTCACAAGTAATGGACTAAGTGGTGAGATTCCTAAAGAATTTGGCTATCTTTCAAGGTTGGCTGTTTTGCAACTAGCAAATAACAGCTTGAGTGGTCAGATTCCAAGTGAGTTAGTCAATTGCAGTAGCTTGGTGTGGCTGGATTTAAGCAGCAATAGGTTAACGGGAGAGATTCCACCGCGACTTGGCAGACAGCAAGGAGCTAAAGCATTGAGTGGAATTCTCTCAGGTAACACATTGGTGTTTGTTCGAAATGTGGGAAATTCTTGCAGAGGCGTTGGAGGATTGCTCGAGTTCTATGGGATTCATCCTGAGAGGCTTTTACAGGTTCCGTCACTCAAGAGTTGTGATTTCACTAGGCTCTATTCTGGTCCGGTTCTTAGTGCTTTTACTCGGTATCAGACTATCGAGTACCTTGATCTTTCGTACAACGAGCTTCGTGGTAAAATCCCTGATGAATTTGGTGACATGATAGCTTTGCAAGTTCTTGTTATATCACATAACCAATTGTCAGGGGAGATTCCTTCAACACTTGGAGGGCTGAAGAATTTGGGAGTGTTTGATGCATCACATAACAGATTGCAGGGTCAAATTCCTGACTCGTTTTCGCTTCTTTCTTTCTTGGTGCAAATTGACTTGTCGAATAATGAATTGACAGGAGAAATTCCACAAAGGGGTCAGCTTAGTACACTTCCTGCAAGCCAATATGCAAACAATCCAGGACTCTGTGGGGTTCCGTTGCTCGCCTGCCAGTATAGCTCACCTGCCACGAGTACGAATGGAGACGGAGGAGGAAAAAAGAGTTCAGCTGCATCTTTGGCTAATAGCATTGTTCTTGGAATTCTCATTTCCATTGCCACAGTATGTATTTTGATTGTTTGGGCTATTTCTATGCGCGCAAGGCGAAGAGAGGCTGAAGGAGTGAAAATGCTTAGTAGTCTCAGTGCTAATTATGCAGCTTCGACATGGAAGATTGACAAAGAGAAGGAGCCGTTAAGCATCAATGTAGCCACTTTCCAAAGACAACTTAGGAAGCTGAAGTTCTCACAACTTATCGAGGCAACGAATGGATTCTCAGCTGCAAGCCTCATCGGTTCTGGAGGATTCGGAGAAGTCTTCAAGGCAACGTTGAAGGATGGATCAAGTGTTGCAATCAAGAAACTCATCAGGTTAAGTTGCCAAGGCGACCGGGAGTTCATGGCTGAAATGGAGACATTAGGAAAGATCAAACACAAGAACCTTGTACCCCTCTTAGGATACTGCAAGGTTGGGGAGGAAAGACTTCTAGTTTATGAATTCATGGAATACGGCAGCCTTGAAGAAATGCTACACGGGAAGACAAGAACGCGTGATAGAAGGATCCTAACATGGGAGGAAAGGAAAAAAATAGCCAGAGGGGCAGCCAAAGGACTCTGCTTCCTTCACCACAATTGCATCCCACACATCATACACCGCGACATGAAGTCAAGCAACGTGCTATTAGACAACGAAATGGACGCCAGAGTGTCCGATTTTGGCATGGCAAGGCTCATTAGCGCGCTGGACACGCACCTCAGTGTGTCCACACTAGCTGGAACACCAGGATATGTGCCACCTGAGTACTATCAGAGTTTTAGGTGCACTGCAAAGGGAGATGTTTACTCGTTTGGAGTCGTCCTTCTTGAACTCTTAACAGGTAAAAGGCCAACAGATAAAGAAGATTTTGGTGACACAAACTTGGTAGGATGGGTGAAAATGAAAGTAAGAGAAGGGAAATCAATGGAAGTGATTGATCAAGAATTGTTATCAGTGACTAAAGGGAATGATGAAGCAGAAGTATTAGAAGTTAAAGAAATGGTAAGGTACTTAGAGATAACAATGCAATGTGTAGAGGATTTTGCATCAAAAAGGCCTAATATGTTGCAAGTTGTGGCAATGTTGAGAGAACTTATGCCTGGAAGTAGTTCAAGCAACAGTGGCTGAAGAGCAAATCGAAAAAACCGAAAGGGAAAAAACAGAAAGATGTTCTTTTTCCTCAAGATTAGCTGTGGAGAAAAACACAAAAAGAATAGTAAAATTCTTTCTTCTTTTCTTTGTGCAAGTATTCATCTGGATTTGTACTTAGTTAGCAACTTCTCTTACTTTTTTGCAATATAAGTCCTATGTTTCAGAGTCTTGTGTGTGGATATTGATAACATATATTGATAGTAATAAACTAACTATAGCTCAATCATATTTATGTATGTACAATTTGTGCTAATGGAAGGACATGTAGTCTTAAGTCTAATTGATAAAGTTGTCGTCATGTAACTAGGAGGTCACATGTTCAAGTTGTGGAAACAATCTCTTGTAGAAACACAAAGTAAGACTACGTAGAATGGACTCTTGTAGTGCTGCACATTACACGAGCTTAGCAGACCGTCATGTAACTAGGAGGTCACATGTTCAAGTTGTGCAAACTATCTCTTGTAGAAACACAAAGTAAGACTATGTATAATGGACTCTTGTAGTCCTGCCCTTCCTTGAACCCTGCACATAACAGGAGCTTAGCAGACCGACCGGGCTTCCCTTTTACAGTTTTCCTTCTCCTATGCAATAGTTCGCAAATCACATAGGAGAGATAAATCACACTAGGCAAGCTCGACGCGATGAGCTCGAACCAAAAGGCGAACCCCTTGCTATTGCTGGTAAGGTATTTCGAACTTGAGACCTCTAACATGAAAGTCCCAAGCCCAAACCACTGAACCACCCCGAAGAGTTGTGCTGGCCGCAAACTTATAATGTATTCTATGTGGTACCTCTTATTTTTTCATATTTGGAACCCCCTTGCAAATTACAATGCATTCAAGTAGTCGTATGTTAACTAAAAGTTTTTACTTCTAGACAAAAATTCAAGTGCATTTATTTGAGTTTTACAAGCAACTCAATTTGTTAACTAAGGTATAAATTCTTGGAACAAATTGCAGACTTATCGAGTTCCACATAATTCAGAGTACAAGAGATAAATCGTCTAGTTTTTCAATGTATTATGACATCTTCTTGATGTTTCTAATCAAAGTTTACCTGCTTACTTATAGGGATAATTACATCCTTAAACACTTGGGTCAACTAGTTTACATAATATATACAAAGTGTATATTTTATGTGTATATATATACACACACATATAATATACACAACATATATGTTGGCAATGATACTGTGATAGTGTATATGTTGCATATATTTCAACTATGTTGGTAAACTAGTTGGCCGAACTGTATATATCTGTAACTTTCCCCTTATTTAATTATTTTATTTTATCTTTTACACTTTCTTTGTATAGTTGTTATATTTCCTAATGTATCGTATTGTATTATGTTGTACTATATTGTTGTATTGTGTTAATTTTGAATATATTGTATTATTTTTCATTGTTATATAATCTTACACATGAACAATTTGAAGGATAAACTCACAAGAAAAGTAGGGTCCGAGTTAGAGTACTATAAAAAGGTAAATGGGGATGGTAAAATAGGATATTTTATAAAATAACAGGTAATGGCAAAAAGAGAAAAAAAAAACATATATAAGATAACGATGCGATCACACTAAATCGGTTATTGCACAAAATGAAACTTTTCATTGTCTACTAACAATGAATTCAATGATACGATATGATATAATACAACAAAATTAAAATTACAATCAAAACAAATATTATACTTTAAACTAACAATTAACAATGTAATGCAATATAATATAATAGGTAACAAACATCCAAATAAGCTATTACCCCACCTTTTCTATAATAATTCTACCAAGTATTCAATATTTTCTATTAGGTTTATTCTTTAGATCGTTAATATATGTAATATTATGTAATGAAGAAAATTATTTTGAACATTATATTTATTAAAATAATATAGTAAATATGATACGATACATTAAATCGTCTAATCAAGTTATTGTAATTGAATAATTAGTACCGAAAACTTTCTTTACATCAGATGATTTGGTGTTTTGATGATTCTTATCTTGATGGATACACCACTAGTACTGAAGGATGGTTAGTTGAATACCATTAGTTGAAAAATTATACTATGTTTATCAAAAATTATAGAAAGTATATAGGTCAAAAATTATTTTCATATACATATAAAATTAATCGTGAATACCCTTAATAAAATTTCTGACTTCATTATTATTTGACGACAACTTTAGTATTTATTATTGTGCTCCAATTAACGTAGCCGGCAAATTGAGGAAAATAATACAACCTAATAATACACTTGATTGAAAGCTATCTATCTCTGGATTATCCAAGAATCCAACAAGAAGATGACTAATAAGAAATTTAAAAAATTTATTAAAAAAAGACATTTTTTCGATTTGATCAATATTGTTGCTCAAATGTCCATCTATTTACAAAAAGTTAAAAACATATATAACACACTTTAATTATTAATTCTAGAAGCTTCTTGTAGAGACTATGTATAAAAGGACCATGAGATTAAGGATTAATATTGTCATATTTGAGTTAATTTGGAAATTAAAATGTCTAATTATCCTCAATATAATTTTGAAGTAAAATCTTCTTCTTCTTCATCATCAAAAATACCATTAATTACATTAGGTGCTAGAGTTGCAACAATAGCCACTCTTCTTGTTTCATGGGGTGTGTTACAAACTAGTGAAGTTACTTTTAGCAATGGGGGCAGACTTACCTATGATGATTTTCGTTCATACAGGTAATTTGAGGCGGAGTCAGAATTTTAAAATTCCGATATTTTGAATAAATCGCCAAAATATTGTGATCATATTTGAAGTTCTTGTAGAAACACAAAGTAAGACTATGTATAATGGACTCTTGTAGTCCTGCCCTTCCTTGAGTGCTTTTACTCGGTATCAGACCATATTTGAAGTTATGATTTGGAGTTTGTGATTTTTAAATTTTAAGATAATTGACCTTTTATATCTTAATTTCTGACTTTTATGCATATTCTTCGATCAAAGATTATGTATTCAGCAGAATAGATTGGGTGGTAGTTTGGAGCACATTAGCATTTCCTTTGTCATAGTTGTTGTTCTTTGATTGTTGTTTGACTTGTTTCGTATTAATCTATTGTTGCTATTTTTTTTTAATCTTGGATGATGTTCTATATTGTTTCTCTTATTAACAAACATGTTTTTTTTTATTGTCGTATTTTCTTTGCTATAGCTACTTTGATTTGTTGCTGTTGAGCTGAAGATCTTTCGAAAACAACTTTCCTCATCAGACTTCATTTGTGGTACTATATTAGATATGTTGTTATTGTTATTAACAACAAATATTAGTTAACTATCTAGATTCTGATGATTATGTGTATTTCATAAATTTTTTAATACAATTCATATTGTTTGAATTACGGCTATTGAATTCATCTAAATTCATAATACTTTGATTTTTAGCTCCGCCCCCGCTACTCCCTCCTTTGTTCTATTAAAATAATGTGTCACTTTTCTCTTTTATTTGATTTTATTTTATTTTTCAGGTATACACTTTTTGCTGTGATAGTAGGAGCGGTATACAATTTTTTGCACATCCCTTTTGCAATATATTTCCTCATAAGAAAGAAGCCTTTGATAAATCATAAGATTTTTCGACAGATTGAACTCTATGGTGACAAGGTAATTATATATTTCGAGAAATAAAAAAAATAAAATGTGAGTCTTATTCGTGTTTTTTTTTTTGTTAAAATTTAATTTATAGATACTGACACAATTAAATAAATAATTACTTTATTAGTATAGTTTAACCTGTTATATAGGTTGCTACTTTTATATATATTTTAAAGATAAATCCATAGGAGAAAATAGTCTCTTAAGAGTTTTTAGCATTTGGGACATTTAAATTTGCCAAAGTTGAAGATTTCTTGTTTTTCTTTAATATCTGTAACAAATTTTCTCAGGAGAATTATAAAAAAATAATAATAAATTATCAGTAATATTTGTAATATCTAATGAAATCCTAGAAATTGCAACACAAATAATTATACTAACACAAAAAATAGACCAAAATAATAAAAGTTGCACCTCATAAAATTGCTCCAGACCCCAAAAATAGATCAAATGTAGCAAAAACTATAATAACTGTATTGAAGGCTAAGTTCGACATATCTCACTCCGCTATGCTAGAAGACTGAGCAACTTCAGTTTATTACCAACCTTGGGTTCAACTGGGTAAAGCCTAAACCTTACTCCTTTTCTTCTATCGGAACTGGCAACAGATCTCTAGATCCGATGCAACTAGAAGTCAGTTAATTCCGTCTGAGAATGGTTTCAGTCCAAACCCTTTTTGTCGAGTGAAATTCCGCTTCTTAAGAGCTTATTTGGACAGACTCAGTCCCTTATATTCCACTCGCTTCCTTTGAAAAAAGAGTCAGAACTGATAGTCATCGCCTTTCCCTTTTGACTGGACAAATTCAATAGCTGCTCCTAGCCCGATTCCAAGACCTGAGCCTCTTTCAGGTTTGAAAGCAGCCCTTATTCCATCATCTTTCTAAATGTGAGTTCCTCGTAAATTCTTTATGTTTGCATAGCTCAGATCAATGTAACAAACATAGTATATTAAATATCTATCGAAGATTAAAAAAGACTCACTTAGCAAATTTAAGAGATCATAATTCCTCAAATGTACAGTAAAGGAACTACTTTAAACTAATCTTCAAACATAAGGGATTTTTTGGGGGGGATGGAGGGGGCGAGTGGGTTTTCGTATAAATAATTCTTAATCTCTCACCTCAAAAAGTTTTATTTGACTCTAGAAATAGATCAAATATAGCAAAACTTACAATAATTGACTTTTTAAATGTGAGTTCCCCGTAAATTCTTTTTTATTGTTCTGTTCAAATCTAACAAACAAAGTATGTTAAATATTTATCAGAGATTAAAATAATACTTACTTTTTAGCTAAAGATCGTAACTCCTCAAAATGTATATTATAAGGAACTACTTTAAACCTACCCTCAAACATAAGGGGTCTTTTTATAATCATACATATTCTGTTTATTTTTTAATTTTTAATTGATATACATAAATTATACACGATTATACATATATTATACCTATGCCGGCTATCAAGATTAAGTATTATTTTTTTTCTCCTGAAATTAATGCAGATTACATTTGGGGTACTAGCAATAGGAGCTGGTGCAGCATTAGGTGCAACTATGGATTTAAATAAAATTATTTATAATGATTATAACTCAAAGTATCATCATTTCTTGAACTTGATGTATATTCCAGCTGCATTTCTTTGTGCTGGAATTGTCACTTCTGGAGTTTCTTCTATTTTATCATCTTTGAGTTTTCACAAGGCTGATCCTGCGTGACCGCAAAATACTTAATCTATCAAATTGTCTTTTAATTTTATTTTAATAAAATTAGAATAATAGTGTACTCACATATAAAACAAAATTATTTTGGCTTTTAATTTCATATATATAGAGGTGTGTTGTAATTTCATTTTTTGTGATTATTGTTAGCAATTTCATTTAGTTATTGATTTAATTGTTGTACAATTTACACTACACATAATAACCAAAAGGTGTATATATACATTCTAAAAGAGAGAATTCCAGTATAATATGATAGTTCATAAAATAGTCAGCAAATATATAAAATTTGTATATTTAAATATAAATATACATATTCTATATATTATGCGTATATATATAATTATATGGCGTATATAAGTCAAAAATCACTTTTATACAAAAGAATGTATGTATTAGTGTTTGGTACGAAGAAAAATATTTTTCATAAAAAACAAATTGATTTCTTACTTATTTTCTCATGTCTGGTTGATAAGTAAAAGATATTTCTCAAAATATTTAAGCCAATCAAACATGAAAAGATTACAAAAAGATTTTCCTTCATACCAAACACTCTTTAAACCTCCTTAATGAAATTCTTAACTTCGCGAATGCATAACATGACTTGTACATATACAAACAAGCAAGATCATTCACTAATCTTTAATTTCAACTATATATATATACTTGGAATATATCTCCCATATACATAAAATATTTCTTCCAACTCAAATAGTATTAATGCATAAATAGTTTTGTAACATATATATTGCTCCTTTTTCCTTCTTTTTTTGATAGAAATTATCTAAGGTAATGAAGGAAATTGTAAGATATCTTGCTCACACTTATTACAAAGGAATATATCTGGAATTGCTTCATGATTTGGGATGTTAACACATCTAGTGTGTTGCCAAACTTCACAAATATCACAACAAACCATCCTTTCACCATCTTCATCTTTAGTCCCACAAAGACAATCCACAACAATGTTATTCTTAATTCCTTCAAATATCCCTACATTAATATGATCATTTGATGTTATTACACCTCCTAGAACAATCTTGCTTCCTGGTTTCATCACATTAAAAACCAATTCTTTTCCACTAATTGGGCTCATCAAGTTGTTAATTGATCTTGTGGAGAAGTTCCTTAATCCCAAATAGATATCCCCAAATGTTTTTTCAACTTCTACTTTTAGCTCATCAAATGTGACATCTTTTCTCATTAAGAACCACTCAAATGGGGTCAGTACTTTTTCTTCTACACCAAATCCATCCTTGGTTGACAACATGATTGCGCAATAAATACTGGATTTGTCTGCTTCAATTCTTGAATCTGCCTCTGATACCTCTTTGTATTCTTTGAGGAAGTACTTCGTGTCCAGGATTATTCGAGAAGCTGTTGGGATTGTAGCAAAGACGCCTGTGTTGTTTGACATTAGTCCCTTGTGCTCTTTTAGAATGTTATTGTACAAGAAGTGTATGTCCTTCATAAGTTGCATCCATGTGATTTTGTATTGTTGTTTCCCTTTTGAGTCATTAACCCTAAAACCTTGATCTTGTTTAGGGAATGCTTTAGATATGTCCTCTAAACAATATTCCAAAACCTTTGTCACTGGATTTAAGCATCTACGAACCAAATATTTTCCAACAATATGATTTCCCAATGACTTAAGCACGAAATCAAGCAACCCAGTGTCACCAATATAGGCCCGAGCAGCATCACGAACCTCTTGCCTAGACACCCACCGCGACTTAGCCCTTTTTAGGGCTTCCACAACAACCCTAATAGCTATTTCAACGCGTTTAGGTGACCACCTACAAGTGGTGTCAACCAATAGCCCAGGGTAACATGAGGTAAGATTGTTTTCCTTTGGAATCCTTGATTTGAGCTCCAACATGAAATGAAAGGCATCACAAAGTGTGACTAATGAGTGACCAGATAACATTTGATACCTTGATAACACTGTTAATATCTCATTAATGTTTATGATCCCTACATGATGATGTGCCAATAAGGCTAATGGCATGTTTTGTAAGGCATTGATTGCATTTTGGTATGTTTCTTGAGTTACACCAAAGCTTCCACGCCCAAATTTGTAACCCCATCGACCAAACCATGGCTCACCATAGGCTAATGTGTTGAGTAACCTTAGATCCATGCCTTTCTTTGTTGAGATATCTCTTAAGCTCACTTTCCTTCAAAACAAGTGAAATATAAGACATAATGATTTTCTATTTCAAATATTAGTCACCTTAATAACTAATTTTGTTTCAAAATATTTGACATAAGTGTGAAATTTAAGGGAAAGTAAAGGATAATTCAGACAAATGCTCTTATTTTGACGATTAACAACTTGTTTGGATGGTGGTTTGTCATGATTTCATAATGTATGGTACAATATGGTATGGTATGGTATGGTATCATACAGTACAGTACCATACAATGTTTGGATAGACTGTGTGTGTTGCTCTTATTTAATGATAATTTGTTGTTTGATTTGACTGTATGGTACTATATCGTAACATAAAGGATGTTTCACGTTTTATGTACGATGGTTGTTTGATTGACCATAAAGTTTAAGATATCATTAATATACAGAGTCGTTCGAACCTTTATTGGTATATTTTTATGACGTTTTATGTGACATTTATTTGTAATACTCTAAAATGAAAGACGTTTTTCTATATTTCAAATTAATGTTACTTCAAACTTTTTATTTTATTTTCAATGACATATTCTTTTGGCTAAAAAGACAAGAAATTCAATATGTATATATAGATTTTCAAAAATAGGGGTTCGGGGAACCTCCCTACAACACCCTAACTCCACCCGCGGCTACAAATATGTCCCAACAAGTTTAAAAACCATATATAAATCTAAAATTCTTCTATTTTTGAACTTCCTGTTGAATTAAATGTATAGCGTCATATAAAATAATACGAGAATTATAATTAAGTTTATGATGACAAACCTAGCACGAAGTCCAATGCAAAGTCGATCCCAAAAGTCCATAATAGAGTGACCAGGCAAGTCAGAAGAAGTAGGAGTCTCCAATGATCCATTGACACAAAGCAAATGCCCAAAACCATTAGAATGAAACACACCATGCATCATATGACCCTCTATTTCTATCAAATTCAACTTACCTTTTATTATTTCTCCACCAATATTACTACTTTCTGTTTTGTCTTTTTGGCTATTAGCTCCTTCTACACAAGCTCCAATTGTGTCCTTTGAGGGCAATAGAAAATGGTATTTCTTGTTGCACATAAGATTGTTTCCCCACCCTGAGTTACATTTTAATTATTACATCCATGAGAAATTGGAAATTTAAAAAAAAAACAATTTGGTCATGTCGATCGAGGGCAGTACTAATTTTTGTCATCAAGAGAGCCGAAATACGAAGAGATAAACACATGAAGAAATCAAAGGGAATACAATATATTATGTATGAGTTTCGTCACAAGGGGAGTCAAAATATATGAAAAGATAAACACATGAAGAAATCAAAAAGATTCAGTATGATAAATTTAAACGCCTCTAAATAAGTTATTTTAATAATTCATGCAACCCACCCAATTCTTACTTACTTCTACATAATTCTTTTTGTTTATTTCTCTTATAATTTGTTTGAGTATCTAATAAAACTTTTTTAAAAAAAATTATAATTATATAACATAATTTAGTATGCAAGTACATAAAATCATGAATATGTAAATTGTTAAGATGAGGAGATTAGTGCAACTATAACATAAAGTCATGCTTAGCAAATATAATTTTTTTCAAGTCATAATTTTAGTAATCTAACTTAGTGTTTGATATAAATTTGTTTCAAGGGGGAAAGTTCACCACCATTTTTCACCAAACACAAACCTAACATATGAAGTTACTTATTACTACGTGTTTTGAACATATTGCTAATTAATCTTCTTTTCAGTGACAGATTCAAGATGTAAAATTTACTATTAATTCTTATAACAATCGATCTTGACTCGTTATTGACTTCATGTAAACTTATAATAATTCTTAGATAATGATATTACCTATATATTGACAATGTTTGCAATGAGGATTGAGAGACAATTCAACTTGTTCTTCAACAACAAAGAGGAACACATGTATTGGTGGATGTCTATGAACTTCAAGTTGAAATGACCAAATATTACCATATTCTTGTTGTGCAAATTCCAAAAGAAGCTTAACATTTTGGTCAAAATTGCACCCAATGAACTCTATAGGAAAACCTTGTTCACCAAAATTCTTGAACTTATATGGTACCCTCTCATTATTATTCCTCTTCCTTTTCTTCGAGCCACTTAGATCTAAAGTAGACATCTTCTTTATCATCAAAGGAACCAAAGATAGATCACGAGTTCAAGAAAATTTAAAGGAAGTTCGTTACTTACAAGTTATAACTTACCTACCTAAGTGTTTTAAAGAATGTTAAAAAGGGCACACACACTTAATTTGCCAAACATGACAAAAAATAAGATAAAATTTAAAAAAAGAGTCATTCAAAATGGATGGTTAATTATGTTTTGTATAAATATTGGAATTATTATCCAAATCTATCGCAAAAAGCAAGAGTTACATGCATGTATTATAAAAATGAAACCATGCTTTTGGTCATGTTGCAAATTTTAACCATTTAAATTAATTGCTTAATTAATCTCCCGACAAATTCTATGGTCAGTTAAGGCATGCTGAAAGTTGTGCATAATTGGGGTATACTATATATTTAATTTAGTACGAAAATTATGTTAATACAATGTTATTTACCAACTTATATATATACTTCGACGTGTTAAAATGAATTGAATTGATAAATAAAGGGATCACTAACTACTCAAAGTTATTGAGAAAAGTAAATTCATGTCCCATTCAAAGTAAATTATTTACGTCTATATACCCTCCTACATTTATGCCCCCAATTGATTACTTAATATCCCTCTAACTTGTCTGCTATTAAAATTCACGTGCTAGCTCTAACGTTATGCTGACGTCAGCGCTCACCTTATATAATATCGATAGGGTATATCATATATCGATTGAGTATGTCATAGAGGATACCGATGGGGTTATCAATATATCAACGGAATATCATAGAGGATACCAATAGGGTATCAATATACCGGCAGAATATCACAGAGAATGACATCAGACTTTTCTGTGATACCTTATAAGTATTATATCTTAAGTGTTTATTATTTATTTCTTAAAAAAAGGCCCAATCCTATATGATACTGACGATGTATCAATATACTGATGGAGTATCACAAAGGATACAGACAGAGTATCATAGGGGATTAAGCTCGGTCCTA
>DF362730.1:2647-20387 GCA_000787875.1 Solanum virginianum
GAAGCCGATATGCTTGTTTTTATATTAACTTACAAGTTATTTTGAGGTGATTGTATAAAACAAAAACTAGTAAGTTTTATGTCTTTGTATTGTAACATTGGTAATAATTTTCAGCGTGTACTACAATAGTATAGGCAATATATAAGAATCTCTCAAGATATTGGTTTAAATTATTTTGGAAGTTGCTTACGCTATAAACTGGAATCTGAAATCAACTGAACTACCTCTAGGACAAAATCTGGTACCTATAACTATTTTGGATTCATTATTAAATTATGATTAATATGCTGCATATTAAACTATTTATATTTTAGAAAATATTATGTAAACCCAGATCGTATAGAAGTGGAATCCTGCTATGAGGGTTGCCACAGCCATGTAGGCGAGCCTAACATTCTCTTTTTATATATATGCTAAGTAATTGGCGGGCACTTCGCGCGGTTACAAGTAATCTAATCAAGTTTACAAATGTTAATATGAAAACTAATAAAATACTCTAAAGTTATTATGTTCTTTCTATATAGAAAATTTAGCTTTTTCAATTTATCTCAAGAACTTCTATTAATGTAATATTGCAAAAGTCCTAGTTATCTTCAATAATATTTTTGTATTATAACATTATTTCTTGATATATTGGCTTGTCAATATTACTTGGACTCCCTAACTTGAATATTAAATTACTATAATACACCAAACATAAAAATGAATTTCATATACTTTTTATATTTTATATTATTTTTATTTAATTATATTATATTACAGTGAAAGCAGATAACTTTTCACATTGAAGGATCATGACTTTTTGAAGGTGTTGTGACTTTTTCGAAGAGTTATGCCTTTTTTGAAGGACTATTACTTTTCTGAAGGGTTGAGACTTTTCTAAAGAGATTACAATAATACCCCAACTTAAAAGTCAATTTAATATATTTTAAAAATGAATAATTTTTCACATTTAAAGATTGTAACTTTTGTGAAGGTTGTGACTTTTTCAAAAAGTTATGATTTTCTTAAAAAGTTGTGACATTTTTGAAGAGTTATGAATTGTGACTTTTTCAAAAGGTCTGGGCTTTTTCAATGAGTTGTGACTTTTCAAAAAGTTGTGATGTTTTCCAAAGAATTATGATATTTTCGAAGGATTATGACTTTTTCAAAGGGTTGTGACTGCAACGCCCGATGAAATTACCAAAATACCTCTAGGACAGAGAAGTGTGCGTAACGCATCTTCCGATGCTCCATTTGTGAATCTGAGATTGGATATGCAATCAACATGGAAAATTGAGTCGGAAAATGGTCTCGTTCGAATTTTAGAGCCATCAGATCAAAAAATTATTTTTTGATCCGAACCAAAAAATAGTGATTGTGCGCGCCTAAGGCATGGCATACCTGGGACGCAGACATGCCTTGTGTTTTTCTTAAAATTTTTGACGGGAATTGAAAAACTCATTCAGAGAATTTTTGAAAGAAAATACACTGATCTGCACCCGTAGCACGTCGCGGACCTGTGCAAATTCCAAGGCAAATTTTCTTTTATTTTATAAGGGGTATTTCAGACCTTTCCTAACTCCGCCTAAGTTTAACAAACGAATATAAGAGATCTTTTACATCAAGCCAAGTCCAAAAAGTTTCTACCAACTAAGTTTTTGTATGAGTTGATAGAAGGGTCAACTTCAAATGACCATATCTCCTAAATTTTAATGAGTTAGGTAACCCTTTCATTGAAGATCTTGGACGCAGCTAATTAGTGAGCCTCCCCTACTTCAGAGGATTCATTATTTTTTTTAATGAGTTAGGTAACCCATAATATATCAAATCAAAGATATTAGAAGTAGCTTTCCAACACATCAAGTTTTGCCTTAATTGAAGTTCAGAGTAAAAATGTTATGACCATTTTACTGCTGTCTGAAGATCCGGGATACCGCGACATCGCGAATCCAACGCAGACCATTTATGGATAAGCTAAATGACATTTTTTCTTTTTATTTTGAGGTACTTTCATCCTAAAACCTTTGGGGGTCTATTTAAGGTCCCGAAACATATAAAACATCAATTTTCATAATTAAAAATCCTCTCCTTCACTCATAAATATAAACACTCAAGAATCATCAAGAAGTCATCAAGTTAGGATTAACTTTCAAGATTCATCCTCAAGGTAAGTTATTCTTCATAAATTTCAATCTACCCAACCCAAATGTCTTCATCTATTCATGAATCTCTAATATAATCTTAAATCATAACCTAGGGCTTCAAGAAAACAAATTAAAGAATTTCAAGAAAGGATTTCTTGATTCTACTTTTTCAAGAATTAAGATTCTTCATCAAATAACTCTAAAGATTGTAAGTCAAGAATTTAAGAATTAAAGAGAAGCCCTTCAAACAATGTCTTTCCAAGTTCTTCCACTTTAAAAGAACCACCAGGATCAAGGATTTTCTCCAAGAAAGCTAATATTCATCAAATTTTGATTATAATATCAATATTCTAGGTATGTAAGACAAAACTAAAAGCATGATATTATTCTCTCATATGCCCCATAGATGGTCATAGAAAAGTTAAAAGTGCATGAGTCTCCATACATATTTTTGAAGTATTATCTTGATTAATTTCTTAAAAACTATATTACTTACATGTATTTTCATATATTGATGATCATCATAAGCTTGTTTTCTTGAATTGATTACTTTTCATGAGATATTGCATAAGCCTACATGTTAATTTTGAAAGAATGCATGAACAAACATGGGGATTGAGTCTATAGCTATCCTTGTTTTGAGAATGTCAATTGTGATAGTGATGTGAGAATGATGAAAATGATGTGAGAATGATGAGATGATCAGTTGATAAAGTTTGATAGTCCCATGAGTCTCCATAAATGAACTCTAATGATTTGTCTATTCAATTATTTTCTAATAATTATTCTAAGCCTTGAGATATTGTTTGATGAGATAATGAGAGTCTCTATGAGACTGATTAAATGATGAGTGCCTCCATGAGGTTGGTTTGAGATGAGTTGATTGAGATGATTTGATTGGATGGATTGTCTTACGAGCACTAAGTTTTAGGAGGAGAATTGAGCACTGAAAGAGTAAGAGTTAATCCAACTCGCACTCTTAAAACTACATAGCCAAGTGTAGGTGAGGATTAGGACCATCACATTACATTGTGTTGAGGTCCTCTCTAACTACAAGTCCTTGAAACAATAGAGGACTTATGGATTGTTGTTTCCATTTTGGACTTGTCCATTATGGTATTGATTCGTTCCCTACCTGGCGAGTACAGAATGGCTGTGGCAACATCAGCGAGATTGTTGTACAATCACTGGCTCATAAGTGATTATTGTCGGATAAGAGAAACTCCTAGAATGTTTCCAAACTGAGTACTCTGAATCGTGATGAGATGAGATGAGTAGAGATGAGTCCCTCCGAGATGAGTCTGATGAAATTGATAAGGTTTGATGGGTGAGATAGGTCATTTGTCTACTCTTTATTCTTGCTTTAGATAGACACTTAACATATTGATTATTATTACTTTGATTTGATTGTTGTTTCTATATTATTCTATCTATTTCAATTTCATTCAGCTATTTTACATATCATACATTCCACGTACTAACGCTATTCAAAACTGCATTATTTTATGATGTCAATACAAGGATTGGAGATCATCAACAGGCACATCATTGAAGATCTTGGACGCAGCTAATTAGTGAGCCTCCCCTACTTCAGAGGATTCATTATTTTTATTTCATCTTGCTTATAGAGTTAGATTTGATTAACTTTAATTTAATTTGAGGTAGCCATAGGTATATCATTGGCACCACTTGATAGTGATAGAGGCTTCACAGACTAGGGTCGAATGTTGATGTAAGACCTGTTGAGCTAGTTTCTTTCTACTAGTCTTTCCATTTATAATATTATTTTGAGACTAGATGAGATGTGCTCATTACTTTCCTTAGTCTTCCGCTGATTGTCTTGAGTTTGTTGAGTCAATGAATGTGATGAGGCCAAGTGGTTTGCTTGGGGACTAGCAATAGTCTCTGAGTGCTGATTACGTCTAGGGTACCCTCCCAAGGCATGATAGTGATATTTTTAAAGGATTATAATTTTTTCAAAAGGTTTTTCAAAAAGTTGTGGCTTTTTCAAGAAGTTGTGACTTTTTCGAAGGGTTATGACTTGTTTGAAAGGTTGTGGTTTTTTTGAAGAGTTGTAACTTTTGCAAAGGGTTGTTACTTTTCTGAATGGTTATGACTTTTTCAAATGGTTGGGATAGCTAAAGTATCGTCTAATTAGAAATGATGACTTTTGAGTTTTGTTAACGTCTATTGGGTTATTTACTTGATTTTAAAAATATAAAATTATTAAACAAAAATAAATAAAAATTATTTGAGAGTGCCAGTATGTGAGCTAACACTTTCTTATATATATAAATATATGTGTAGCGACTAAGTTTCGTTCCTGAAAAATAGCAATCAAGAAAGGAAAATAGCTATAAATAATGATATTTATATTTGAATAATTTGTGCTAAAGTTACTATCTTTATAAAATCTAAAAAGATGTAATCCTCTGATTCTTCTCTTCATGATCTTCAACTCAAGACTTTACCTTGTTTATGAATCGATGAAACACTTGCGGCTGGCACTTGGAGATGACTTCTTTGTATGCAGAAGACTTGCAAATCACCACTAAAGAGCAAGGACTCTCTATGTATTTCTGCGTATCCTTTGATCTTGCGAAGAATCCTTTATATAGGTATGAGCTAGGGTGTTTGGGGTACTTTGGTCCAAGAATTTTAAGAGATTTGGACCTTGGACCTGAAGAGTATGAGTTTGGCTCATCTTGTTGACGTAATGGACTGGCCCAAATATAATTTGGGCTTTTTTAAGTCATATCATTTTAATTTGATTGTCAATTCAACCTCATTAACCAATATTTTGACTTGGTCAATGCATCATAAATTTAGGATTTGATTCATATTTAACATGAATATATCAACAAAACTTTACTGCCTACAAATAGCCCCTACTTTGAGGCTTGTCAAGGTGCTTGACTTGTCAAACCTATAAAGACAAGCCTTGGAGTACATGTAAAGCAAGCATTTTTTTTACATTGTTGATCTCATGTGTAACGTTTGGAATGACTATGCTGATATGTTGATGTTTTTCAAATTAATACATACAAAAGTCTTTCTGATAATATTCTTCAAACTTGTAAGAAGTTATTTGTCTTTTTGTTCATTTAGCGACCCATTCGATTTGAAGTACTTACGACTTATGGAGCATTATAACATGTTATTCATTTTGTCATTTTAATAGTTTTATTTGGATCATTGACTATAAGATGACCATCAATTCCATAAGTTTAATCTAGCGATATGAACGCACGATTTCCGCATGAAGTTTAGGTGTAGCTTTCTTTGACGTTGAATGTCTATTTGATAGGTTCTCCTCCAATTTTGCTCGATCACTTCAACAAAATACAATGATTCCAAACCTTAGCTCCTAATGTAAGCATAGCCTTATCAAGAGGCCTTTTTGCACTTATATAAGAAACAACTCAAAATTTTTCACATTTGACTGCATGAAACGATTTCCATGATTTTATGTGGAAACACACATGTGTATGATTTTATTTTCATGAAATAAAAATTTCCATAATTGTCATTTTTTCATTGCGTGGCGCAGCTGAAAATTTAGCATAAGAAATAAGGTCACGAAAAACCTTATGACCTAGCTTGCATTATTCTTTGTTTTCCAATCATTTCATATTGGTTTGATGGAAGATCACATGTTATTTACTTCTTGATTTCAAGATATTATTTTTCCATGCTTGATACCCATATAAATATACCATAATTTGATCTCATGAAAACTTACTATAATTGGATTTTATTTGTAGTTTTTCCATAATTTGTAGGAAATCCTACTTTCCATAGTTATAATTTTCCATAACTCATAGGAATCTGATTGAAATCTTCATATTCTTGATATCTACATATACTCGTTATTGTTGGTGGTTAAGTATCAATTTGCAGCATCATCAAAATCCATTAAATCCATGTCTTACAAGTAATTCTCTTCGTTAACCTTGATTTTTGTCACTTTTTCCACTACTAAACGCAACAGCGGTAAAAAATTCATATCTCATTATAGAAAAGTATAAATTGTGTGTTGTTTAATTATTTTAAAACTAGACTTGTGCAGCTACAAGATAGTCAAAAGCAAGATCAAAAACTTGTAGATTTTCTTAGGTAGTCTTTTGAATTCTGCCCAAAAATTTGATGAGTTGACTGCACTGACTTTGTGGCTTTATGAAAAAAATTATTTCTTGACGTAGGGACATCTAAATCATGTTACATTTAATTTTTTTAGGAACTAGACTCATGAAGATATAAAATAACTGAAACTCTGGAACTAAAAACTTGTTAATTTTCTCAGGTAATTTTTGGAATTCAGTTCAAAATTTTGATGAGCTAACTGTACTAGCTTTGTGCAGCTTTATGAAAAAAATTATATCTTGACATAAGAACATCTAAAATTATGTTCCGTTTGATTTTTTAAGAACTATACTCATGGATTCACAAAATATCTGAAAATACTGATCAAAAAGCTTGTGGATTCTCTCAGGTAATTTCTTGAATTCATCCCAAAATTTTCATGATCTGACTGCGCCAGCCGTGTAAGTTTACGAAAAAAAAATCATATCTTGATGTAGGAATAATAAAATAACCAACGGTTTATGTCATTGGAAAGAAATTCATAGAGTTAAATCATATACGAAAATCAGATTTAGATTGCATCTATATTGATTTAGTATTCTATCCAAATATTAGCCTTCGAATGACCACAAAAATTTGACATCACAGTCTTTGTGTTAGACATAGTCATACTGAATCTAACTCTATTCTTTTAGTTCTTTTTTGTAGGTTTTGCCTATAGTTATATGGATTTAATCACATAACATGATGCAATTTTATGATCATAACATGCTGCATCCTCGTCTTGATATAGTAACTGACCAACAAATTCCAAATATCAGTACTAGTAACTGGCATCTTATCTCTCGTCAGTGGGTCTCCTGACGAATCTCTTCACCTTAAAGAATGGTCACATATGTGTACCTAAAATATCATGGAAAACTTCTTGAGTAAGGCTACCAGCATGAAAGTTTCTCTACTGAAATCCACAATTCATCAAGAAGCTGTATCCGTTGAATCTTCTCATCCCAAGCAGTGTTTCAACAATTGCAGTATTTTGTCTTCTGGCTTCGGAGACATCCACTACACAACTAGATACTAGGAATGAGTTTAGGATATGCTTCCCCATCACAAAGAGACTTTGGAGTACATTAAGATTTACAATGTCATATATACTTCTTCGTTCACATATGACTATGAGACATTGTACTATATGCTTTTTGTGAGCTTTGGTGCCCATCTACCAATATGCTTTCTACTTTTATTGGGGAAATGTCTATATCACTTTAGGAGTTACGAGC
Source organism: Solanum virginianum (assembly GCA_000787875.1). Lineage (NCBI taxonomy): Eukaryota > Viridiplantae > Streptophyta > Magnoliopsida > Solanales > Solanaceae > Solanum > Solanum virginianum. Next base: position 10,137 of record DF362730.1, read on the forward strand.
AATTAGAAGCCCTCCTATTCAAGGATCCTTTTATGATGAAGTCATTCCTCCAGCAAAGGAATTGACCCAGTAAGATGCTCAAGGAAGTTTGTTTCTTCCCGAAAGTTGTCTACATTTATTTTTGGCCTTCTACAACTTAGCAAAAGGTGATCTCCATGAGTATTCCATCTATAATTAGGTGAAGTTTTGGTTCATAGGACAAAATAAATATGCGGAGTCTCTGCAGGATGTCTCAAAGGTATGAGCCACAAAGCCAAGGTTGAACCATAATCCTTTTGGACACATCGATATGAATTTTCTTCCATAGACTGATAATAAGAATGCCCCCTTTGTTAAGCTAGACATGGAAGAGTCGCTTAGATATGAGACTATCTTGGAAGCCTTTCTCGCTTGTTGGCTCTGCAAATTTGTGTTTCAAAATAAGAAAGTTGGCTACATGCATGCTAGTGTTTCCAAAGTTGTGAGTTTGATGGCTCATAGAGAGAAATTCTTTGTGGCAATCCTAGTTCTTGCAAGTATATATCATGGTTTGAGAGACATTTCTACTTCTTTCAATTTGAGTATGGAAAATATAATTTTCCTATATACTACGTATATGGATGGCTAGGAGAATATTTTGGGTCCGATCATCATGCCAGTCACTCACATCGAATCATACCTTATGCAAGATTTCTGGTAAGAAAATGGCTCAATATTTTAGCTTTGTTGATGCTCAAAAGTTATTTCAACAAGATGTTGCCCGTCTTCTCCATCATTTGGCGCATTATTACAAGGCAATGATTTGTATCTTATTGATAATGGTCAACTCTTAAATTCATGGAATGAATTTATCATGAGTCTTCGCTCAAGCTATGTCACCCTTAGGTGTTATCCAAATTTTGTAGTGGAGTGCTACAGTCCTATGAGATTTAGTCGACAATGCAATTTTTGTCAAGATAACCTCGGAGATCTTATAGAATGACCATATGATGGTACTTGTCAACATTAGTTCATAATTTATCTTTTTGACTTGACATCTTTTCAAAAGTCATCATCCCGATGTGCCCATCAGAGAGCACTTTATTAATGACTCGTAAGTATGCGGATTGGTGGCCATCAAAAGACGTTCTATTAACCCTTCAAAAGAAAGTTATCGTATCATTTTGAAGTATTCAAAGCAAGACATTACAACTGTGCTATATAAAGGGGCTTCTAATCAATCAAAAGAAAACCCATATTCTTCTTCTAAGCCTAGAGTAAAGCAAACCATATTCCACAAATCATCAAGACCTTATCCAAGTCTAAAACTCCAAAAGGGACAGGTATACCTCCAAAACCAAAATTAAGGTGCCTCACATTAGCCTCAAAGGTGACCACCGTTGCTTCAATAGTCAACAATAATTCCCACATGCTTACTTTTCTCAGGTTGTGTTGATCAATCGACTGCTTCTTCTAGTTCAACAAAGAGTAAGGATCGTCACTGGAATTTTCCAAAAGGGAAGGCATAAGAGCTAAACTACAATTGTTATGATCTAGACACAATTGTCATTGACAATAACACCTTTGTGGATGAGTACCAAACTCTGCGTCATTGTTTGATTTAGCAAAACGACTAAAATCCTCATTTTTCTTTCTTTTTTTCCTTTTTTTTCTACCTATGCTAAATCTTTTTGTAACCAAAAATATGATTGGTCTCTTTTTCTTTTATTTTTTTAATTCGACCTTCAATATCTATGTGGCGACTATCTTGGTGATGTTATGATTGTAGATATTGCTATTTCCTTTAATGATATTGATGTGGCTGCAAAAAATTCTTAGTCTCTCCTTACAGATGGAATATCTCCAAAATAGTTTTACCTAGGAAGTTGTCTTCCATTTCTTTAAATGACAAGATACTTCCCCAAGAAAATGGCACCAATGCGACTGAAGTTACAGCCAATCGAATCACACATCCAAAGTTACTCGAACCTATATTATGCCATTGCAGCCTAGCACTCCACCTTTTGATCAACAAAAAACCATTTTTCATACCAAATTAATATTTGTTTCTGAGATGTGGGTGCATTGTGTGGATGGATTGCACAATTTTCTTTGGGTTCCTTAGATGATTTTGCTTAGTTATGATCGAGTATTGCTTCAACTCTTGATGAAATAAAAAAGGTCAACATTATTAATATATCTACTCTGAAGGATCTTAGTGAGGATTTCTTCAAGTCATACGTAGAGTATAATGCTTTGAGACCATCAAAGATGACTAAAGAATCACATGAGAAGGCCATTCATGATGCACAAAAACGTCTTGATGATGCAAAATTAGAACATGAAAAGCTCAATGGATCCATAGGGAAGCTCCAAGTAACTCTAGCAAACATGGATAAGGATCTAGCCACCACAATCTCTAAGAGAAAGAAGATCATCGTGCTCCCTAGTAGACATCAAGAGAAGCTGTCCAAAACTCAAGAGAACATCACCATGATTGAGGGAGAGATTTATACCATTGAGGTGAACCATATCTTGTCTGATGATGAAGCAGAGAGAATATCCAAACTAGTAAATGCAGTTGAGATGAGTCATCAAAATATTCTAAACTTCAAGCCATTTCCATAGTTTTAATTCTTTCGTAGGATTCATTTGTTTATTTATTTGCTTACTATTATGTAGTGATTTATATTTTTAAGCAATAAATTTGTGACTTATCTTTTAGTGTTAATTGTATCATCTTGAATTATCTCCTTTTTTGGACTTTTTGACTATGATTCAATTTCAAAATGGTCATACTAAAATTTTTCAGCTTTGCATGCCTATGAGAGAAAATTCATAACTCAATGTTTGAGTGTCAAAATTATGAGATTCTTTTTTTGTTGAAAAGATAACTTCTAGAACTTTAATCTATACAAAAAATCACATCCTTATGATTTATGAATTCATACATGTTTGCCTTTAAAGTCAATTTGAAATATGGTATGCTTGATTTTTCAGGTTCGTACGCTTGCGGAAGAAAATTCATAATTAAACATTAGAGCGTCTATATCATTAAATTCTTTTTTTTAATAAAAAGATAACTTCTCAAACTTTAATTTCTTCAAAAGTCACAGCCTTATGCTTCACAAGTTAGTACAGATTATCCTTCAAAGTCAGCATAGAATCTGGTATGCTTGATATTTCAGCTTTGCGTGCTTACAAAAAGAAAATTCATAACTCAAAATCGGAGCGTCCAAATCATACAATTCTTTTTTGTTAGAACGATAACTTCTCAAACTTCAATCTCGTCAAAAGTCATAGCCTTATGATTTATTGATTAGTACAGATTTTCCTCGAAGTCAACTTAGAATCTGGAATGCTTGATTTTTCGACTTCACTTGCTTACCAAAGAAAATTTATAACTCGGAGTTGGAGCATCAAAATCATGAGATTCTTTTTTTGTTGGAAGGATAACCTCTAGAATTTAAATGATTATGAAAATCATAGCCTTTGGGTTTACGAATTGGTATAGATTTACCTTCAAAGTCAGCTTAGAATCTAGCAAGCTTGAATTTTTAACTTCGCCTGCTTGCCAAAAAAAAATTCATAACTCGAAGTTGGAGCATCGAAATTATGAGATTCCTTTTTCCGGAAAGATAACTTCTATAACTTCAATCCAAGTGAAAATCATAGGCTTATGATTTATGAATTTGTATAGATTCGCACTCAAAATCGGCTCAGAATCTATCATGCTCGATTTTTTTCCAACTTTGTGTGCCTACCAAAGAAGATTCATAACTCAGAGTTTGAACATCATAGTCATGAGATTATTTTTGTTGGAAAGATATCTTCACGAATTCCAATCTACATAAAATTACAGCCATAGTCCATATGGATTCATATGAGTGCTTTCTTGAAGTCAACTATGCTCTTCAGCTTTGCATACTCTCCTAAAAGAGTTTGAACTTGGAGCTTTTGACTCTCCCTCACTTACCCATTTTAATTGTTTTTATCTTCATAATAATAATTTTTGGAATCATCATCTGAAGTAATGACCCAAACTTGATGGTGTTTGAAATGACTCGCAACCACCCTTGATTTCTATCTTTTTCAAGATATAGGCTATTTTCTCCCTTCCTTCTGAAGTGCATAGAAGTATTGAGTTTCTCTCAAGAGGTAAAACAATGAAATACTCTTCAGGATTTGCTGTAATCTTTATAGTTAGTTACATATGGCTCCTCACTTAAAATATTAATATGATGATCATATAAGGATGTGTATCCTCTTTTTTTTACTCATGTGACTAGACCTAGAATAATAAATACTCTAAGCTAGCTATATGAACTTAATGAAGAGGATCAAGTCAAATAGTTGTTCAGAAGATGAGTAAAAAAATTTCTTTTTTCCTAATTTTTGCCTAGGCCGCCTCTTTCGAGATTTTCAACCTAGAGGACACATTTTTTATTTTTGGGTGCAGTATGCAGTTTATACTCTTGTGGGCTAGGAGTATGATGCATCTTTAAGGGTAGTATTTCTTTAAGAACTTTCCATGAGGGGACTAATCCGCGAGCCATCTGCATCTACAAGCTTGTAAGCACCACTTGAATAAGCTTCTTTGACGACATATGGACAATCTGATTTTGAGGTGAACTTGCTTCCTAATTTATGAGATGTGATGATTGGTCTTCTTACTACAAGGACCTAATCACCAACTTGGAAGGAATTGGGGCATAACTTTTCATTGAATGCATGGGAAAGACGACCTTGATAGCATTTAAGTTTGTTGTGCTTCCAACCTCTACTCATCGAGAGCTTCTAACTCTTTAAGGTGTAGACAAGCATTTTTCTCTTTAGTAAGTCCTTCTTGGATGGCAAGACACAATGATGATATTTGGAATTTGAGTGGAAGGACAACTTCAGTTCCAAAAATAAGAGAATATTGAGTTACTTGAGTTGGTATATGATGAGTCATCCGATACGCCCAAAGGGCTTCTTCCATTCTATCATGCCAATCTCTCATAGATTTAGAGACAACCTTCTTTAATATGTTGCATTAAGTCTTGTTAAATGCTTCAGCCAGTTCATCTGTAGCAAAATAGTACATTGATGAATTAGGTTGCTTGAAGCAAAAAAGATCACAGATCTTGTCCATCAATTTTTGGTGAACGGCTTTACATTATCTGTTATTATATAACTAGGAATGCCAAAATGATAGATAATGTTCACCCTAATAAGTTTGGAACATTCTCCTTTTTTACTTCTTTGAGGGCTACAACCTCAGCCTATTTTGAAAAGTAATCCATTATCGCCAAGATGTATAGGTCGCTTCCAGAAGTTTGAAGTAGTGGTCCAATCACTTGTAGTATCCAAGCATCAAGTGGCCAAAATGCAACTGTTGGATATAGTACTATAGGTGGCTAGTGCACAAAATTCGCATGAAGTTGATATGTCTGACATCTTCAAGCATAATACAAGCAATCTTTCACTATTGTTGGCCAATAATATCCCATTGTGTTTATGTTAAAGTGTAATTTTGGACCAGATTAATATAACCCACAAACTCCAAAAGTACTTCTTGCATGGTCGGAGTTGCCTCGTCTTCTCCCAGATAACACAAAAGTAGTCCCTTAAATAATCTTTGATACTATAAGTATTTTTGTGGTAAAGAAATTAATGAATATGATGATGAATTTCGGTCATTATTTTTGGATCTTCTGGAAGTACATTGTAGCATAAGTGATCAATGATAGCTTGCCTCAAATTAACTTTCTCAACATCAGAAATGGATACAAGATATTCGAGATTTCTCTCTTGACCCTCATTCTTATCCTCCCTTGAGTGGTACTATCCATTTTTGACCAATAGTAATTTGTGCTTAGTTGGGTAAAGTCATGTTGAAGCCAAAGTAGATAAGGCATCAGCTTCCCTATTTTCTTTTCTTGGAACATATTAAAGAGTTACATCTCTAAGCCATCCAATCAACTTCTGTGCATAATTATAATAGGAATGCAACTCTGGCTTCTTGACTTTGTAGTTACCGAATATTGATTAATCACCAATTCATAGTCCCAGAAAATATGTAATTGCAATTGCTTTATATCGACCACTATTTCAAGTCCAAGTATCAATGCTTGATATTCTACAACATTATTAGAGCAACATTGCATCAAAGTGAAGAAATACGGCTAGATCTCCTCTTGTGGAGTGACGAATATCATCCCAGCACCTACTCCTTCATGATGTGAGGCACCATCAAAATACATTTTCCAAGGTGGTTGAATATCAACGGCCATTGCATCTTCATCTGGCAATTCATCACTTAGCTCCCAATCATTAAGTATTGGACGATCTACTAAGTAATCCACTAATGCTTGTCCTTTCACTGCCTTCTGAAGAATATATACAATCTCAAATTGTTGAAATTAGAGATATCATCTTGCCAGTCGATCATTGCGGACAGGTTTTGATATTACAAATTTAATGAAATTTTCTTTAGAAATAAGCTGGAAGACGTGAGCTTGAAAGTATTGTTTCACTTTCTGAATTGAGAAGACTAGGGCCAGACATAACTTTTCAATCGGCAAGTACTTCCACTCATTTGACATCAGCATCCTGCTCAAGTAGTAACGATAATTTTCTTTCCCTTCACTATTCTGTTTGGATAAAAGTGCCTCTACTGATCTTTCTTAAGCTGATATGTATAGTATCAATAGTCTTCTAAGAACAAAAGTTACTAAAACTGGCAGTCTTGTCAAGTAAGACTTGATGCTCTTAAAGGCAATGCTGTAAGCTTAGTCCCACTCAATATGAGTTTTCCTTTTCATGAGGTGACTAAATGGCTGGCACTTTCCTACCAGATTTGATATAAATCTCCCAAGATATGGTCGCTTCCCTTGAACACTTTTCAATTCATTGATGTTTCTTAGCTTGACCATCTTCATAATCCATCTATTTTGATGTAATCAATTTCTATACCTCGATGTCGTACAATGAAGCAAAGGAATTTTCTGGAGGTAACTCTAAAGGCATATTTCAAAGGGTTTATCCTAAGTTGATACCTTCGTAGTACATCAAACACCATTCTCAAGTCATGCAAATGATTGTCCTTTTTCTTGACTTCACCAACAAGTCATCGACGTCACATTAAACATTCTTATGAAGAATGTTATCAAAGATGATTTGGATAGCTCTTTGGTATGTCACTCTAGCATTCTTCAAGCCAAACATCATCACTTTCTCATAGTAAATACTTTTAGGTATGCGAAATACGGTAAGCTCATAATCCTTTGGCGACATGAGGATCTGATTATAACTGGATGAACTATCCAAAAAGACATTGCCTTATACCCGGTTGTGGCATCAATCATAAAATGTTGGATTGGAAGTTGAAATTCATCTTTGGGACACGCATTATTGAGCCCCTAAAGTCGATACAAATTCAGATTAGTTCATTTTTCTTTCTTACGGGGATGACACTTGAGATCCATGTGGGATACTTAACTTCGTGCATGAAGCCTAAAGACTTCAGCTTCAATTATGGGAACTAGTTTAGGCCTAAAACATAGTTGAGCTTGCTTGATAGGACGTGCACCTTTTTGACAGCAAGATGATAAACTGCTACTTTTGGGTCTAATCTAGGAATTTCTTTGTAACTCTAGGAAAATACGTCTTTGTATTCTTTAAGTAAGTTAATGTAGGCCTTCTCTTCATCACCATTAAGTAAAATATTCATAAAGGTGGGTCTTGAATCTTATTAGTACCAAGGTTTACTTCTTTCAACGAATCAACTATTGCTTTTACTCCTTCTTTAAGTTCGGGTGGTGCATATTTAGCGTCTTCATCTTCTTGAGGTATACTATCATTAAAAGATATATGGTAACACCATTACGCATCCTCCAAGTCTTCATCAACTTTACTTAGAGTCAGATTACACCTTTCATCTTGTGTAGTAATTTGATATGAAAAACTAAAACTTTCTTCATCTTCATCATATTTCTTGGTGTAGACCACAACATGTTATATTGCTTTCAGTACTTCTCCACTTGAAACCACAAGGTTCGTTTGTTGCCTTATTCTAGAAGGGATCTGACTTCGAAAATCCTTAGGAATATTTTGAGATTTAGGAAAAGTAGAAGCTTTAATACCCCAGAGTTTCTCTAAAGCTTATTTTTCTTCTTTAATCGTCCTAACCTATCAAATACAAAAGTTCTCATCATTGAGCTTCCAAGTTGATCAAACACATAAGGCATTTTGTCGAAAGGAACAAGTTTGTCATCTCTAGTGATGTAGTTATTGCTAACCCTTCTACTGAAAATGCGAACAGGTGGAGACCATTCATATCCTAAATCTTCATTTTGTTGCCTTATGGATGGTTCTGATGGAAGCTTCCCTAATTTTGATGTTTCATTAGGATTATATCCAGCTTTTGCCAACAATCGATAAGCTTTAGTTTTCCAAATAATTAGGAGTACTAATTTTCCAAATGTTCATCTATACGCTTCATTGGGAGTACTTCATTTTGGAATGGTTTAGGAGCCATAAATTTTCCAAATAATTTTGTGGGTGACTTCATCATATCTATCTATTTAACAAGAAGGGTCAATCCATTTAGAGTGTAACTTGAGAGAGTATCTTTCACTTTTCTTGGCCTTTGGAGTGTAACAAAGAATAGGTTTCACTGTGTTACTTGAAGAAGCACCATTTATGTTTAGGTACGTTGTCAAGATTACTGAGCTTTTAGTCTCCCTTTTTTACAACTTTAATCTCGCCAACAGTCACCTCAATCTTTTAATTTTAGTTACAGCACCATCAACTTTTGTGGGATATCTCCTTAAGTAAAACTTTGCATTAGCAAAGTGTGCTTCTTCTTCACTTAAAGAATTATCATCTGCAATAATACTTTTTATGATGCCGTCCTTATAATACTTTAGACATTGGTAGTAGGTAGTGTCATGACCAAAACCTAGGGCTTAGGCATGAAACTGCGAATGGAAACCTGAGTGGGATTCCAAAGAAGCCTCATAAGCGTGCAAGCACATCCTTGGTTTGTGAAAGAATGAAAGAGCAACAAAACACATAGCACATAATATCTAAGGGAAGTGAGGCTTTGGATTCATGCTATGGAGATGTTGTATGGAAAAGGATGTGCATGAATCATATAACAGATAATTTCAAGGGCGGGTAAATATGACATATTCTACGGGGTGATTAGGGACTTGGGACTACCATGTCACTACCATCAATAAGCATTTAACACAAAAAAGGGGAAAACATGGGACTGAGAGATATCTTCATAACACAAAAGCATAAGGAGTCAAGCTTAATAATACATAACCATCACAATATCCAACAACACCTCTAATTACGAATAGGTTCGGGGCTAAGACATCTTCTGGGCTCACCCTCAAAAGATAGTATCAAAAAATAACTAAGTTTGAACAAGACATGAATGTAAGTGGAATTTTTTCCCCAGATGTGGAGGACTCACCAAGTAAATCTCCGATCGGAGCATCTAGCCGCATAGAAAAGGAGGAGGATGCTACGAAGTTCTAGTTCCTTCATAGTTAGATCATGCATGCAAAAAGTAACCATTAGTACTTGGAATGTACTAAGTATGCAGAGTGCAAGTGCAACAAGGGACATAAGTTATTTTTAAATAATAAGTCTAATCATAGTCAACGAATGTAAGTTTAATATATCATGCATGCTCAATTCCATGGTCAAATTATGTAAGAATGAATCATCAAATCATGTAATATATAATATATAGATGGGAAGGGAATATACCCGACAGGTAAGACCAAGCGAGCGACTACTTGGAATCCCGATGTTCACTCTACATGGGACATAGGAGTGGTCTACCTTACTGGGGTAGACCAAACATCTACCTTATGAGAACACAACCCTCTTCGGAGAATGTCTTATAATTGCCTTACGGGAACACCACTCACTTTGATACACATCTTATTGACCTTATGGGAAGACCACCCACTTCGGTACACATCTTACTAACCTTATGGGAACAACACCCATTTGGATATATAATTCATATGCGTTGTATAGGAACACAACCAATTTTGTTCAATTATGCAACTTAAGCTATATGGACCCATTAGCCTATTCACAAACCTATATTGGAAACATAGTTATGGGATAATGATTATCTACCAAGGTTCGCTAGGTGCTAGGTCACTATCACAAGGAATACTCAAATTATTCTTATTATTAGGATGTACAAAACAATTTAATATCCTCATAGTTCATAGAGTAGCTCATTAAAACAAAGGCTGCTCCATATCAAAGATAGGGTTT
>DF362730.1:25240-40841 GCA_000787875.1 Solanum virginianum
AGGTGTTGATTGATGGTTTTACAATGGATTTTATGACTATTGTGTCTTCATGGATAGTAGGACCCATAGAGTTTAAATCTGAGCCCTTTATAAACCCGTCTTTGAGTGGGAGGTTGCCAAGTGGTAGCAAAAGAGGTAGGTCCATTCTTGTCGTAAGATCCAATTGATCTCTAATGGTTGCCCCATATTCTTATTGCATAGAAGCCTTGTCTTGTGATCTTGGTTGAACTTAGCTTGATGTGTTGGAGGTCTTGGAGTAGTTTGGGCTACTTGCATAACATGCTTCCAAAGAGTGTAGAACCCGTAAAGTTGGAATATGATAGCTAAGGACTGACAATCTAATTAGTCAACTATGATAGGTTAGTCACTTCTATAAGATTGACCTTTGGGTCAAGTTTTGTCCCCAAGTGAGGATGAGGGTAAGTGATATCCTTAGGTGTCTTTTCGAATTAGGAGTGAACATCATTAGTATTTGTGAGATTGTTTGGTTGACTTATGCACCAATGGTGTTGTGGGTTTCTTCATTAAAGTCTTCAAACCCTATCTCGATATATTGTGGTGGTCTCTAGTAATAAGGTATTGATTTGTTTAGAGCTTGTGAATCATTTGGGGGTGATGTTGCAAGTCTTGGAGGATAAAAGGTTGTTTGCTAAGTTTGAGGAGTATGTGTTGTGGATAGCAAGAAGGTGGCTAGAATTCTTTAAGGATTATGATATGAGTGTGCATTATCTTTCCCGATAGGGCTAATATTGCGATCGGTGCTCTAGGTAGCCTAGTATGTGTTATCGATGGTGGCAAAGAGGAGACTAGTGGGTTTCATCGGTTAGTTAGATTAGAAGTTAGGTAGGCTGAAGTTGAGCATGGTGGTGTAGTATTCTTGATTGTTCCAAATCTATTTTGATCAAGAGGTCTAGATTAGGCAAGACCTTGATTCCGCCTTATTAGAGTTGGAAGTTTTGGGCGTGAAGATGATATAGTGGAGGTTGTCTCTAAAGGGGAAGATGGTGGTTTGTGGTACCAAGTGGGTTAAGTGTATTTAAGGTTGACAATTAAGTTATAGTTGTGAGTCCTTATTAGATGTAGAGGGAAGTTGTTAAGCTTGCATAAGTTTGGGAGATTGCCAATGGATAGGAGTATGGTTTGTCTGGTTTAACATGTTTCTAGGTTGATGAGATGTATTGGTGAATCTAGTGCTATAGCACTCTTTGTGATTGTGTGTGATGAGGAGGATTAGTTGGCCTAGTAGAAGGTCTCGGTGGAGGTGTTAGATGGATGAGCAGAGTGATTGATTGATAATGATGTAGTGTTCGTCAAGGCCCTTTGGAAGAGTCGTCTATTCACATGTATCTCTTGGAATGCCGGTGCGGGCATGAAGAACACATATCCATATTTCTTCCATTCTATTAAAGATTATTATGATATGTCAAGTCCTTTCTATGATTTCCAGTCTTATATTTCAGCCCCTATGTCATTCATATGCGTTCATGTTTAAGTTGACAAACTTATGATAATTTTACATTTATGTTGATATTTTAAAAATGGTGTTTCAAATGTAATGTTGCATTTATGTTGGGGTTGATTTGTTTATCATTCTTGTCTTGTATGTCAATTTTACATTTGTGGATGAATGTTCCCAAGGGGGACATATTGAAACGACCCCAAAAAGTGCCCGAAAATGTGCCTCGGAATGCCTAAAATTTTAAATTTCATATATCTAAAAATCCATTTGTTATTTCAAAAATCTGGCTTCATATTCTTGTTCAGGGGGTCAAAATTAGATGTAAAAGGATGTAACCCGATTGAAGTGCGAAAGATTAGAAATCATGAAATTTTAAAATGTGATTTCCAGTAGCATTTCCGTGTCGCTTCCCGAAGCACCTGTGTGTTAAGATGGTGCCAGTTTTTATTTCGGTCCAAGACTTTAAAGTCTTAGGCCTATGTGTTCCCAATCATGAAAATATGTATACTTAGCCTTATTTTACCCTTATATCATTCTAAACATTCCCCAATACTCACTTAAACACTTAGACTTATATTTCTCTCAAGATTCAAGTCCCAAAACTCTCATCAGGACCTAAGGAATTCCTTCAAGCTTTAAGTCTCCATTAAAGTCTTCTTCAAGGTCAAGGTATGTGGTTTTGAACCATTGGATCCTTCCACCCATGGTGCCTAAGCCTCCTTTTTACTCAAATTGCATGATTTAAATGTTGATTTACTTATGAGTCTTGATTATTATAAATTTCACTGCACAATGATTTGGGGTTAATGAAAGTACGATTATTTTATCATGTTTTGAGCTATAAATCTTAGATCTAATGTAAGATTTGAGGAGGGATTTTGATTTGTATTGCTTTAGGGTGTTGCAAGGTGTTGATTGATGGTTTTACAATGGATTTTCTTGCATGATTTCACTCTTGAATTTCATGGTTTTCCACTAGCACCACGCACCCTCTAAGTATTTGATAAAATGCCTTTTAAAGGATTCTTTAAGTTTTGATAACCTATTGGTTGGGTTATGATTCAAGTGACCTATGATGATTACGAGTTTTCTGAAGATGTGTTTAAGTCATGAAAATGTTGATGATATTGTAAGGCCGGATTAAGCCCCTTTTTCTAAGATTATACCTCTTGTAAGCCTTTGATGTTTGATGATAATGAAAGGATAATATTAATGATGACCCATTCTTATGATTGAAGTTAAGCTCACCATATGAGGTCAATTGTCATAATCCAAGCCTAGGGTCTAGACATGACACGACAAATGGGGAACCCGAAGGAACCCCAATATGACCTCTTAACTTATCATTGCACATCATTGGTCATGGAAGCGTGTAAAAGATATAAAAAAATGCATAAGGGGAAAAGGGGCTAAGGAATAGCTCACAAAAACATCAACAACAAGACAATGAGTCATAACTCATATCATAATTACATAACTTGTCCAATAACATCTCTAAATACATAAATAGAGCGGGGACCAAGACAAAGTAACCGGGCTCACGCTCATAGTTAAAATAGAACATAAGAAAGTGTCTCAATACATAGATAATAGCTATCATAGACTAAGGTCCCCAAAATAGAGGACTCACAAACAAGCTTAGAATAGCACCGACTAGTCACGTGGAGGGGGAGGATGATCAACTTGAGCACCGGTTCCTACATGGTGATATTGTGTAGGCAAGAGAATGCGTTAGTACGTTTGAATGTACTAAGTATGTGGGATGCTATGCAACAAGAGATAAATTTCATAATCAACATGCATAACAATAGGCAATAGGCATGATATAGCAACATGACATGTATGATCAATGCATAAGTAAAAGATGCTTAAGTAACCTATGCTTATTTATTATATCATATGTGTAGAAGAGAACAAACTAAATTTCCAAAGTACGAACCCTTTGGTAGGTTAGTGATATTGTCACCTCATTACTTAGATGGATGAGTAAAAACCCACATCTAGGTTAGTGATGATGCCGCCCCATCACCAGGTGGAGAAGTACAAACCCTTCACCAGGTTATTCGGGTGCTCAAACCCCTCGAATTGGGCATGGTCGATTCTACACTTTATATAGGTTTCATCATGTACTCTAGTGCAACACTTCATATAGGAACAATCATATACATAAACTCATTTCATCATCATAACATCATTCATATCATATCCCATGCTTTGGACCTTCATTTCCTCAAGAAATCATGACCAAACATTTTATCAAACACCTTGGGGGTGTGTAGTAGGGGTAAAAGACCCTGGAATTTGGAGATGAAATCATACAATAAAATCTGTAGCAAAACCATCAATGAACATCTTGCAACAGCCCCAAGACATTCACATCAAAATTCCTTATCAAATCCAACATTAGTTCCAAGATTTAGAGCTCATAACATGCTAAAACAATTATACTTTCATGAACAAAAATCACCGTGCAGTAAATTTCTCAATATACATGACCTATATGTAAACTCAACTTTAAATCATGCAATATTAGTAAAAAGGAGGCTTAGGCACTATGGTTGTAAGGACCCAATGGTTCAACACCACATACCTTAGCTTGGAGATGGACTTGGTGATGATTGGAGATGGAGAGTAGAAGCTTGAAGATGAACCTTGAAGGAGAACCTGAGAACCTTAGCTTGGAGTGAGGGTTTCGGACATGAGTTTGGGGAGTGAAAATGTGACTAACTGTTTGGGGGAGCATTGGGAAAATAGTTTGGGTAATATGAGGGTGAAATATGATTAAGTATGGGTAAAAACATGTTTGGGGGCTTTTAGGCCCAAGACTTAATATCTTGGACTGAAGCTAAAAAATAGAGTTCCAAAATACATAGGAATGCATCGCGAGGGGGATGCGAAAACCCCTTTGGAAATTGAATTTTGAAATTTTGTAATTGTTAAATCTTTGCTCTTAAATTGGGGTTAGACCTTTTTCCCCTAACTTGGATCCCTTATCAAGAATCTGAAGTTAGATTTTTTGAAATCACAAATGGATTTTTAGATATATGGAAATTAAAATTCTAGGCATCTCGAGGTACATTTTTGGACACTTTTTGGGGTCAATTCATCAATGATGTTAAGAGCTACCCGTGCCATGTCTCTATGTTTATTGTAAGTTATTGAAGTATGATATCTTATACATATTCTGTGTAATTAGGCTTAGTATCGAGTGGACTAGAGGTGAGTCCGTAAGTCCTAGAACTATGTACCACTATAGGTAAAGGGATTAGAGGTGAGTACCCTAAATATGAGGGCTTGAGGCGAGTACCGGAGTCCGAGCTTGAGGCCAGTACCCGAGTCCAACAACTTGAGGCAAGTACCTGGCTCACACAAGGCTTAGTGGATCCCGTTAGGCATTAGGAGGTTTACCTTGGCAAGTAACGTCTCCCTTTCTTCTGGTGTAGGGTTGACATCGGGATTTCGAGTTGTAGCTCACTTTGTCTTATGTTATATTGGTTGAGGTCTCTTACCATACTTATGTATTATGACCTATATGAGTTGAATGAATTCTAAGCATGTTTTACTTCACATATCATTCATACATGTCATATTGTTATTATGTTATTCATTGCTTATTATTATTATGCATTTTGATTATGATGTCTATCTCTTATTGAATTGCATCACACATACTTAGTACATTCAAACATACTAACGCATACTTAATGCCTACATGATATCACTATGTAGGAACTGGAGCTCCATTTCATCATTATAAGTACGTTCAAACATACTAATGCATACTCTATGCCTACATGATGTTACTATATAGGAACCGAAGCTCCTATTGATTCTTCTTGTGGCTAGACGGATTGTTCAAGTTAGCCTTTGGTGAGTCCTCCATTTAGGGGATAATGACTATTCTCTTATGTTATGTATTAAGACTCTTTTTTGTTTATTATATACTTATGACAGTGAGGATGAGCCCAATTGCTTTGTCTTGGCCCCCGCTAAGTATCTATGTTTAGAGGTGTTATTGGAAAAGCTATGTATTATGTATGATCTTTGACTCATCCATGTTATTTAAGTATTAAACTCTCTCTCTTTCCTTTAGTCTCAATTCCCCTTGTTCATTTTTCTTATGTTATTTTATATTGCTTCCGTGACCAAGGATGTGTAATGATATTCTATGAGGCTTGTTTGGGATTCCTTCGGGTTCCCTATTCGCTGGTCATGTCTAGGCCCTAGGCTTGGGTCATGACATGAATCCACTTTACTGGTCGTACTTCTTCTTACGGACCATAAACCTCTTTTGCAAAATCTTACAGTTTGAAATTTCCAAACTCATTCATTGCATCCCTCCTACCACTCCTAGGTGGGGTCTTACAATATCTCCCCCTTGGAAACATTCTCCCCTGAATGTGCTAAGGCAACCTCTAAGGAGTAGATTTATGCACAACATGCCAATGCATCACATACAAAATACCACACATGCAATATTTAAAATCTTTAAACCATGTTTCAAATAGCACTTACAATGCAAATCTCAAAATCACACAAATATGAATAAATGTCAAGGGAATGGTATGCAATGAAAGGGGATCCTAAATAGGAAAATTGTATTACCTCAAGCTTGATCAAAATGGAAGAGATGAGGATATCGTTTGTTCATATCGTCTTTAGCTTCCCATGTGGCACCTACTACATTTTCGTTCCTCCAAAGGCCTTTGAAGGAAGGTATCTCCTTGTTTCTCAACCGCTTAACTTTCCTATCCAATATTTTCACAGAGACCTCCTCATAAATTAGGTTCTCTTCAACATTTACCATTTCTATGGGCACAATAGAACAGGGGTCCCCAATACACTTTCTCAACATGGATACGTGAAAAACCGAATGAATCGTACTCATTTACGAGGGCAACTCTAGCTCATATGCAACCTTACCAACACGTCTCAAAATCTACCAAGGCCCTATGTACCTAGGACATAACTTTCCCTTCTTTCCAAAGTGAACGACACCCCTCATTGGCAAAACCCTTAAATACACCCAATTGTCAACTTAAAACTCAAGTTCTCTCCTTCTAGTGTCGGAGTAGGACTTTTGTCGACTTTGAGCCACCTTCAACCTTTCTATTATCATCTTTACATTGGGATGCGAAAACCCCTTTGGAAATTGAATTTTGAAATTTTGTAATTGTTAAATCTTTGCTCTTAAATTGGGGTTAGACCTTTTTCCTCTCCAAAGCTTCTATAACTAGATCTGTACCTGAGAAAGCAATCTCTCTCGCTTTGAACCAACCGACTAGGTATCTACAATGCCTCACATAAAGCGCCTCAAAAGGAGCCATCTCGATACTTGAGTTGTAGCTATTCTTGTAAGCAAACTCGA
Source organism: Solanum virginianum (assembly GCA_000787875.1). NCBI lineage: Eukaryota > Viridiplantae > Streptophyta > Magnoliopsida > Solanales > Solanaceae > Solanum > Solanum virginianum. Next base: position 32,068 of record DF362730.1, read on the forward strand.
TGAGCAGAAGGTGCTCATCCCAACTACCCTTAAACTCCAAGACACAAGCCCTAAGCATATCCTCAAGAGTTTGAATAGTCCTCTCAGCTTGGCCATCCATTTGTGGGTGAAAGGTCATGCTAAGCTTTATTTTAGTGCCAAGGCCCTTTTGGAAGGACCTCCAAAATTAGGATGTGAATTGAGCGCCGCGATCCAAAATAATGGCCAATGGAGCCCTGTGATATATTACCAACTCATGAATATACAACTTGGCATAATCTACGACACTATAGGTGGTTTTAACTGGTCAGAAGTGAGCCAACTTCCTCATTCTATCAACAACAATCCAAATGGAATCAAAATGTCTTCTAGTCTTTGGAAACCCAATTACAAAGTCGATATTGATCTCTTCCCACTTCCAAGTAGGAATCTCTATGTCTTGGGTCAAACTCCCTGGCCTTTGATGCTTGGCCTTGACTTATTGGAAATTATGGCAACGAACTACAAATTTGGAAATGTCCCTCTTCATATGAATCTACAAATACATTTCCTTCAAATCTTTTTACATTTTGGTAGTATTGGGATGAATAAAGTAAGAGGAATTATAGGCCTCTTTCAAAATCAATTCTCTCAACTCATTGACATTGGGCTCACATAACCTACCTTGGTACAAAGGAACGCCATCTCTCCCTTGGGAGCTAGCCTCCACTTTGCCATCTCTTACCAATGAATTCAACTCCACCAAGGTGATGTCAAGATCTTGCTTGGACTCAACCTCTTCTACCAAAGAAGAGTTGGAACCATCAACAACTACCACACCTCCATTTTCAACATCATTCAACCTAAATCCCAACCTAGCCAACTAATGGACCTCTTTTGCCGATTGCTTCTTGCCATCCTCAAAGTGAGTCACACTACCTATGGACACCCGACTTAGGGCATTGGACATGACATTAGCTTCGCTCAGGTGATAATGTACACTCATGTTGTAGTCTTTAAGGAATTCTAGCCACCTTTTTTGCCTCAAAGTTAAATTCTCTTTGGGTGAACAAATATTGGAGACTCTTATGGTCGGTGAACGCATCCACATGAACCCCATACAAATAGTCACATAATATCTTCAAAACAAGTACCATGGACACTAGTTCAAGATCGTGAGTGGGATAATTACTCTCGTCCACCTTTCATTGCTTGGAAGCATAGGCAATGACCTTGCCATTTTGCGTTAGCACATACCCTATTCCAATTCTTGAAGCATCACAATACACCAAAAATCTCTCTAACCCTTCCGGTAGAGCCAAAATAGGAGCAGACATAAGCTTGTCCTTCAAGGTCTGGTAAATTCATTGACATTCATCAATCAATACAAATTTTGCCTTCTTTTGGGTCAATTTTATCCAAGGAGAAGTAATTGAGGAGAACCTATTCACGAACCTTCGGTAGTACCCGGCTAAACCCAAGAAGCTCTTAATGTCCATTGGAGTCAAGGGTCAGGTCCGATTCCTTATGGCCTCCATTTCTTTATGATCCATCTTAATATCATCCCTTGACACCACGTGACCTAAGAAAGTGACTTTCCTCAACCAAAACTCACAGTTGTCAAATTTAGCAAAGAGCCTTTCTTCCCTCAATATTTGCAACACCACCCTCAAATGTTTTGCATGCTCCTTCTCCGTCCGGGAGTAAATCAAGATGCCGTCAATAAATACCACAATAACATATTAAGGTAGGGTTTAAAGACCCTATTTGTGAGATCCATAAATATCACCAAAGTATTTTTTAGGCCAAATGACATCACTATGAACTTAAAATGCCCATATCTTCTCGGGAAGGCAATCTTGGGAATATCGCACTCCCTTACCCTCAATTGATGATACCCAATCCGAAGGTCAATTTTTGAGAAGTGACTAGCACCTTGCAATTGATCAAATAGGTCATGATTTCTTAGCTATGGGTACTTGTTCTTTATAGTGACCTTATTGAGTTGCCGGTAGTCGATGCACATTCTAAGAGAACCATTCTTCTTTCTCACAAATAATACTGGTGCACCCTAAGGTGACTTTCTTGTCCTTATAAACCCTTTTTCTAACAAACCCTTTAGTTTCACCTTTAATTCCTTTAGCTCTGTGGGGTCCATTGAATAGGGATGGATTGAAATGGGTTGAGTATCGAGGAGGAGATCTATACCAAAGTCTCTTGCCCTTTCAGGAGGGACACAAGGTTCATAGGGGGAGATATCAAGAAATCATTAACAATCGAAACCAACTCAATCGGAGGAACCATAGATCGGACATCCCTAATTCGCATAAGATGATATATATAGCCCTTGGAAATCAACTTTTGTGCCTTAAGATAAGAGATGAATCTACCGTTGACCAAAGAATCACAACCTTCCCATTCAAATATTTGCTCACCAGGGATTTTGAATTTAACTTTATGAATCCTACAATCAATAGTAGCACGATATACATGTAACCAATCTATTGCAATAATGATGTCAACATCTACCATATTGAGTTCAATAAAGTCACAAGGAAAAACTTTACACAATAAAGACATGGGACAACCCTTATAGACTCTTTTACTAAGAATAGACTCACCGATGAAGGTAGACAACTCAAAAAGTTCACACAACAATTTGGGACACACATGAAGCCGGTTAGCCATAAATGGAGTTATGAGAGAAGGAGTGGCACCCGTGTCCAATAAAGCATAAACATCAAGATTGCAAATCATTAACATATTAGTAATAACATTAGGCATATCCTCAACCCCTTGTCTCCCTAGTTTTATCGAGGAGCACCTCTTTGTGGACCATCTTGTTCTCTTTTATCACCATGAGCACCTTGTCCTTTAGGATGGCCATCCCTAACCTTTTTTGGACAATCCGCAACCTTGTGGCCCATTTTGCTACACTCGAAACAAGCACCAATATCCTTGTAACATCCACCTCTATGATTCTTGCCATACCTTCCACATCCAGGAGCAATTTGACTACTGTTACAACCTTGAATCTTTGGGTTGGGAACCCTATCATTTCCAAACCTTTAGCCTCGGGCAATGGAAGACCCCTGGCCTTGAAATTTGCAGTCTTGTTGGAAACAACCACCTTAAGCACAGTGGAATCCACCATAAAGTCGAGCCCTCTTAGACTCCCCCATTCTTCTCTTTCTAAGTTTCATCCCCTCAAGTTGTTTGACATAGGTCATGAGTTGCGATATATTACTATCTCCAATTAGCATGGCAGCATGGCACTCTTAATTACTCAAGTCGGATATACCTGACACAAACTTGTGCTTCCTTGCCCTAGGGTCAGCAACAAAATTAGGAACAAACTTGGAGAGGTTGTTAAAATTAAGGGAATACTCCCTCATGCTCATAGATCTTTGCCTAAGATTCATGAGCTCTATCAAGTTTGCTTTTCTTAGCTCAATTGGGATGAAGCGACCAAGAAAGGAAACTTTGAATTCCTCCCATAGAATGGGGTCATTATCCACTCTCTTTACCTTCGATTGATTATACCATATTTGAGCAAGGCCCTTGAGTTGGTAGGCTGCTAGTTTTGTTTCCTCTTGCTAAACTTACCCCCATGATGGCCAATACCTTATACATTTCATCGATAAATTCTTGGGGGTATTCCTCTACCTTTGAGCTATGGAATTCCAGGGGATTCTTCCTTGTGAAATCCCTTATACTTGAAGCTGGTGTAGGAGCATGGGGAGCTTGAGCCCCTTGATTGGCCATGACCCTTACCACAAGGGTGACCGCATTCTAGTACTCGGCATGGGTGACCCCTTCTCCTTCTACTTGAGGAACTTGTAGGGCTAGAAGGGCCGATTCATTCTCAAGAATAGGAGCTCTTTATGTCATTCATCTCAGTGACATAATCTAAAAGACCAAAAAGACCGCTCGTTAGAGGTAGGAAACCTTATTTTAAATCTAGAGCATGAAATAGAGTATAAAGAAGTAAACCATTTCCTGAAATGCCTCATAGCCTCTCATTCATAGTTGTGGTGTGCTTCACCTTTAATTCCTTTAGCTCTGTGGGGTCCATTGAATAGGGATGGATTGAAATGGGTTGAGTATCGAGGAGGAGATCTATACCAAAGTCTCTTGCCCTTTCAGGAGGGACACAAGGTTCATAGGGGGTGAACCATGAACAAAACTCTATTCTATGCGGTGTGTTTGGTTTCTGAGGACCATTTACTAACATAGTACTTTGATACCAAGCTTGTCACGACCTAAGCCTTAGGCGTAGGCACGACATGGTGAATAGAAACCCGAGTGGGATTCCAAACAAGCCTCATAAGCATGCAACCACATCCTTTGTTTGTGAAAGCATGAAATACCAACAAAATATATAACACATAATATCTAAGGAGGCAGGGCTTTAGACTTATGTATAGGGATGTTGTAGGGAAGATGATATGCATGAATCATAAAGCAAATAATTTCTAAGGGACGAGTAAATATGACTCAAGCTATAGGGTGATTAGGGACTTGGGACTTCCATCTCACTACCATCAACAATCATTTAACACAAACAGGGGAAAATATAGGACTAAGGGATATCTTCATAACACAAAAGCATAAGGAGTCAAGCTCAATAATATATAACCATCACAATATCTAACAACACCTCTAATTATGAATAGTTTGGGGGCCAAGACATCTCCTAGGATCACCCTCAAAAGATAGTATCCAAAAATAACTGAGTTTGAACAAAGCATGAAAGTAAGTGGAATTTCATCCCCGAATGTGGAGGACTCACCAAGCAAATCTCGGATAAGAACATCTAGCCACATAGAGGGGGATGGAACGATGCTCCATTTCTTGCATGGATAGATCATGTAGGAAAAATGTAGGCATTAATACTTAGAGTGTACTAAATATATGGGTCCAAGTTCAACAAGGGACATAAGTTATCCTTAAATAATATGCATAATCGTAGTCAATAAATGTGAGTTCAATATGTCAGACAGGCCTAATACTATGGTCAAATTATGTAAGAATAAATCATCAAATCATGTAACATATCATATATAGATAGGAAGGCACCATAACCAACATGTAAGACCAAGCAAGTTACTACTTGGAATCTCGATGTTCACTCCACACCAGAGTTAAGACATCCACTTTATGGGATCACCATCCTTTTTAGAGAATGTCTCATGATTACTTTATGGGAATACCACCCACTTTGGTACACATCTTATTGACCAAACTAGAACACCACCCATTTCAGTATATGATTCACATGTGCCAAATGGGACCACCACCCATTTTGGTCGATCACGCAACTTAAGCTATATGGATCCATTAGATTATTCACAAACCTATGGTGGCAACATAGTCATGGGACAATGGTTATCTACCAAATTTCACTCGGTGCTAGGTCACCATAACAAGGAATACTTAAATTATTCTTATTATTAGGATGTGCAAAATATTTGAATATCCACATAGTTCATAGATTAGCTCATTAAAACCAAGGCTTCATCATATCAAAGATAGGGCTTCACAATGTTTCATAACTTTCATATCATTCTCAAAATTCATAGCATACATAATCGCCCTTCATAATTCGTACCATTTGTAAATCACATATTTTGCCATATGGCCTTTGTCTATATAAGAAGCTTGGTTCATGATTTAGTAAAACATGGTGGGTATGCATTCATGCTCAAAACTATGTAAGAACAACACCTTTAGATAATTGAAGAGCTGTCAAACCCCTTTTTCAAGTCAGGAAAAATAACCCACCAAATCATAGCAAAACAAAGTTAGGGCATCCTTAAACCCTCATCTGAAATCATATATTTTCCATGACTTGTCATTTCATAATATTATACAAAGACAAATAACATAATACTCATCATAATATCATCATAGTTTTCTTTAGATTTAGGTCATGCAAAAAAGTTCATAAAGTCTTCATAAATACCCATAACTTGGAGAAGAAATGGTTGAGCTTGTGACGGGAAGGTCCTCACAATCAAAACCCACATACCTAGTCAACTTGATGAAGATGATACCTAACTTGGAGGTGAAGAAATAAAACCCTAACTTGCTTCCTTCTTCTTGAAAGCTTGAAGACTATAGAGGGGCTTGGGACATAGAAAATTAAGATAACCAGCAAAATGATAGGGATTAGGGCTAAAAGGGCTGGTAAAAGGTTTCTTTGAAGGTCAAAATGACATAATGTAGGCACAAAATACTAAGGAATGACAAAATTGCCCTTCTTTAAAAATTGGTTGGATAGGTGTGCGAGTCCCCTGTTTATGGGCCATAGACTATTCTATGAGCCGTAGATGAGGTTTCATTTGATGGCCCTTTCTCTAAACTTCAGAGACCCTTTTTTCTCTGATCCTTCCTTCACAACATGATCTACAATTCATAGATGGTTCTACGGGCTGTAGATTGTGTTTCGTTTGATAGACTCTAAGAGACCCCTTCTCTGATTCTTTTCTATGATATAGTATATGACTCATAAAGAACTTTACGAGTTGTCTAATGAGTCATAGATTGAACTTTAGAAGATCCCAAATTTTATCAAGTCTGCCAAGTTCTACGAACCCACTTAATGGGCCATACTTCGTCTTATTGGCTATAAACCCCTTCATAAAATCTTACAATTTCAAATTTCCAAACTTATTCCTTGTATCCCTCCTACCCCTCATAGATGGATTCTTACAAGTAGATGGAAATACTTTGTTCTCATGTACCCACGACCTTTCGAGCAAGTGGTTATATGAAGTTTTCACATCACGTACATGTAGCCATATGATTTATTGTAACTCTCCAACAACGAGGTCCACTTTTATAGCCCCTATGGCCCTTTGTCCCCAATGGGTGAATACTTGGATCATTAAGCAACTTTTAATAAGATCTGCCATTGAGATCCTAATTTCTTTCATCATCCGAATCGAAAGGATATTGATCCCTGACCCACAATCTACTAGGATTCTATTTATTCATTTGTAACACCCCATATCTTATGTGTACTAGTTCCTACACATATGGCATATGATATGATTTTGTACAAGGTGCACTAATTTTAAAAGTGCCTAACTTTTAGACTGGAGGGCTATATTAATGTCTAACGCTTAAGATGACTGAGTGTGTACAAGTTTTAAGTCAAATTGTGGAGATTGTGGCCTTAAGCGAAGTGACTGAAGTGAGGTACTTGTGGAACTTAGGAAGCTAGCAGGTAATTCACCTACGTACTTAGCTTAAATAAGAAAGGTAGATGGAGACAAGGTCCAACACCAGATATGTCCAAGTTTGATAATGAATAAAGCGCAAGTTAAGGATGTAATTTTAGCCCATGATTTAGCAATATAAAGGGATAATAATTTCATCCCAAGATGAAAATAAAAAAGGGCCTAATTACATTCAATGCACCTGATGAATTTTGGTCCAAACTAAGTGAAGGGAAAAGAGAAAAGTTGACAACCAAGGCCCATCAAATTGGTACCCAATAAAGTGAAAAAGCAAATTAGGTACATTACTCACTTGATAAAATAAGGCTTAAAATACAAAATAAAATAGACCAAGAGTGTCCCTTTAAAAGGAATTAAATGTTGCTCCTTTAAGTGATTTAAACTTAGACAAAAATCTGATTTTCTAAATGCTTTTTGTGCTCTCTTTCAACTCATACAAAGTAACCCTCACAACATTACTAGAATTCCTAAAGAAGCCATCAACCTTAAATTTTAACATAATTAATGATACTTATGTATGTAGTATGATTTTTCCATGGACAAAAAGAGAAATAAGTTGGTTATACTTGTTTTAGAATTTTTGACAGCATGTGTTCTAAAACTTGTTGTACACTTTTCTTGTACATTAAGAGGCTTTTCTCTTCTTGGTTAATTGGATTATGAAGGGAGGTTGATGTTTGTAATAGTTTAGTTCAGCAATGATGTAACAAGCTTGTTGCACCATTTTTATTTTCCTCAAAAATGAGTTCTTGTATGCTATCTTAATTTTTCTCTTAGTAGGAACTTGTGGACTGGTCATTGGAAATTGTTCTCTCATGTCCTCCATCTATTTTGGGACTGTTTTTGGACTATTATAGGACTATGTTATGTGTAAATATGTTGGAAACAATTTTGTTGAAGCTGGAACAAGTTTGGGGATGTTGACATCGAAATGTAGCGAAAAAGCATAATATTATACTGCCTACTTATGTATTGTGTAGAGTTGTTATGTGTTGTACTTTGTGAGTTGTTGTAATCCTATTATGGGACTAAGACAAGCTGGATATGATATGTATATGAGAATGTGTATTAGAAAAAATGATTAGAGGTGGAAAGGTTGAAAGAATACTCTTGGGTTGATAATCATAAGCTTGTTTTCGGAGAGTTATTTTTATGAGATTGGACTGCCAAGATATGTTTATTAGCTACTAATACTAGTTCTATCGCCTACTCTATTGTAGATGAATATTTGGGAGAAAAAGAGATCACTTTGAAATAATATCAATGTCGTACAACGAGGTATATAAGACTACTAGATATCCTATTGTTTGGCATGAAACCTAGATTCTTCCTTGGCACATAGTGGCACTTACAAATCCGACATAATTAATAACCTTGTCTCCACTCTTTAACATTTTCATATGCTCCCATACATAGCCATTGTCAAATTTGTATACATACTTTGGATGTAAAGATACATGAGTTCCTATTTTGCTAAATAAAGTCCATGTGTGTTTTCATCCCTTACGTATTTCCTTAGTTGTATACCAATTGTAGGGTGGAAGCATGTATATCATGTAGATATATGTTATT
>DF362729.1:11111-32085 GCA_000787875.1 Solanum virginianum
AAGACCAACATCCCCAGAATGGAGGACTCACCAACTAGCTTGAGAGACAATCGAACTAGCCACGTGGAGGAGGAGGATGGCCAAATGGATCTCTGGTTCCTACATGGTAATATCATGTAGGTATAGAGTATGCGTTGGTACGTTTAAATATACTAAGTATGTAGGATGCAATGCAACAAGAGATAAGCAACATAATCAAAATGCATAAGAATAATCAATAGATAGCATAGCAGCAATATGACATGTATGAAGGATGTTTGAAGTAAAACATGCTTATATAGAACATATTACGTAGATAAGAAGAGACCATCATCATAGACCAAGCAACAAGTACTCAGAATCCAAGGCTTAGCACCCCCTTGGTAGTGATCGAGGTACCTAAAGTGGTCAAGGTATCAACCCCTTAACAAGGTTATGGTCAACATGTAACACTATAGAAGCTTATCATGAAAATAACACATATACAACATACTTTCATCATCATAAAGTCATATATCTCATTTGCCAAGCTTTAGGCCTTCAACAACTCAAGAATCATAAACTGGATATTTTATCAAACACTTGGTGGGTGTGTAGTGTTAGCGAAAAACCATGCAATTCAAGAGTGAACATATGCAAGTAAATCCAATGTAAAACCATCAATTAATACTTGGTAACACCCTCAAACAATTTACATCAAAAAGTCTCACAATAGATCTTAGATCCAAAGCTCAAAACATGCCAAATAATCATAATTTCATAAACTCCAATATAGTGTGCAGTGGATCTCTTAATAAATAAGACCCATGAGTAAATTAATTCTAAATCATGCAATAAAAGGTAAAAAGAGGCTTGGGAATCATGGGTGAAAGGAACTCATGAAAGAAACCCACATACCTTAGCTTTTGGAGAATCCTTGAAGATGCAATTTTAGGTAAAACAAAGCTTGGGCATCATAGGTGAAAGAACCCATGAAAGAATCCCACATACCTTGACTTTGGAGAATCCTTGAAGAAGACTGGAGATGGATACTTGAAACTTGAGTGAACTTCCTAGATTCGAATTGGGTTTTGGGATTTGAAATTTGGAGATGAAATATTGTCTAAGTGTTTGGGAGAGTATTTGGGAATGTCTTGGATGATATGAGGGTGAAATAAGGCTAAGTATTTTTGCGCATGGGAAGGATTAGGCCCAAGACCCAAAAGTCTTGGATTGGAATAAAATAACTAGGCACAAAATACACTGAGGCGCATCACGGAAGAGAGGCGCCTGAACACTGTTTTCGTCAAATTTTAAAATTTTGAAATTCGCTACGGTTGCTCTAAAATCGGGGTTAGATCTATTTCCCACTCAATTTGACCCCCCTGATCAAGAATATGAAGTTGATTTTTCAAAATAGTGCACAAATTTTGAGATGTATAAAAATTATGATTTTGGGCATTTTTCAGACACATTTCAAGCACTTTTTGGGGTCATTTCAAGAACTACCTTAATAAGGAACACCCAAGAGACTCTATCATAGGCCTTTGCCATGTCCAACTTCACCACAATATTATGATGCTTATTTCTTTGATTAATATCCCTAATGATTTTCTCAGCCAAAAGAACATTTTTCAACAATACTCCTTCCTTTAATAAACGTTGACTGATTCGATCTTAGAAATAATCTTAGGAATGACCTTTGATAGTCTTTCTAGGTTCAATTTGAAAAAGATTTTGTTAACAAAATTATATAAGCTTATAGACCTCAAGTCATCTAACAATTTCACCTTCTCTTTCTTAGGGATCAACACCACGTTGGTATATGTAATAAACTTGGGGAGCTGGAAATCACAAAAAAAAAAGCTCTAACCATTCTTTCAATATCACCCTTCACAATGTCCCAACAGTTTTGGTAGAAAACACCAGAGAAACTATCCAGTTTGTCAGAACTATCTCCGTTTAGGTAAAAAATAATTGATTTAATCTCCTCTCTTGTTAGCAGTGCAATGAGATCATCATTATTATCTTCAGTAATTATTTGAGGGATACAACTCAACATAGCAAAATCATCACGACAGCATTCCTCCTTGAGCTGATCTTCAACACCTCAAATTTGACGGGATGACTCGGTGCACCAAATACTTTAGGAGGAGAAGTCCAAGCAACCATGACAAGAAGAATTGTTGCTTCCTATGCAATAGACTTGAACACTTTGTCAAAAACTGTCCACAGTCAAAAAGATCGGTCAAGACCCTATAACCGTTCGATGAAATAGTAGATCACACAGGTATCTATCTTAGCAAAGATGATAACCTGGAGTCTGTCTTCTCCATGCCCCTATATTCTCTCTCAAATTGACAGTGTCTCCTTCCAATGTCTGGATCTCATCAATTCTAAGCATTTTCCTTCTACCATTCACATATGCATGGGAGAATTTTGTGTTTCGATCATCATCTTCAAATCATTTCATCCCCACCTTTTGCTTTCAGAACTCCTCTTATAAATGCATAAACCTTCTCAATTCTGCAGATACTCTATTCAACTCTTGCCTGCTTTGAATATAAGCATTAATCTCCAGTTAAATCTCCCTGATCCTTAACTCATCTTCCAGAAAAGTAACCTTCTGAAAGATATTACCAAAAGTGGCCTTACTCCATCTCCAAGGCCCCTTTCAACTTTTTCAATTTAGTATGAAATTTAAGAAAAGGATCCCCAATAAAATCAGCCTTCCAATTCTCTTCAACAACTTTTTCGAGCCCACTGTGTTTAATCCAAAAATTCAGAAACTTGAAAGGCTTCTGAATATGTTCTAATTGGGAACTACATTTTTCATATAGTGGAGCATGACTTGAGCCTTGCCTAATAAATGATGAATCTCTAAGGCTGGGAAAATGTCTAGGAATTCCTGATTTATTAGCACCTTGTCTAATCTCTTGAAGATGCAGTCCCTTTCTATTCTCCCATTCCACCAGGTATAGTTGCTGCTCGTGAATTTTAGTTCCTGAAGAGCACACGAGCTAATACAGCTGGCAAAATCAATAGCCTTAGTAGTAGTGAAAGGTAACCCAACTAATTTCTCGTCTTCATTTAGAATGACATTGAAGTTTCCTCCCACAACCCATGGCATAAAAATATTCTCAACAATGCCACTTTATTCTTCCCACAACTCTAAACTCTCCAATGTATTAAATCTAGTATACACTGCAGTTACCACAAAATTTTTTTTTGACAACAGTCCAAAGAGAGCGTGAGTCGTTGTCCAGAGTCTCTTACTTCCTTCTTAGACCATGCATCATCCCAGAACACCCATATTTTAGAGGAATAATTGCACATTGCATTAGAAAGCCCAACCTGCTAGCATATTGACTTAATTCACTATCATCTTGAAATGGTTTCATTAGTGCTATGAGAGAATATTTGTGTCTGCTTTTAAGTTCTATCAATCTCTCAAAAGCTTGTTGAGATTTTATTGACCTTATATTCTAGAAAAGTATCTTGTCCATCATTGAGGATTATCAGAATTCTTGTTTTTTTTTCTTGTTTTAACTTGTAGGGGAAAGACTATCTGACTTAATTTAATGCCACTCCACAGTCTCTTCACTTGGCGAGGAGATAAGTCTCCTTTCCTATCAGTGTCGACAATATTGCCCTTCAAATTTGGGTCTTCTTCACTATCTCTCCTCTGCTTTATGAGGTTCTCAACTGCTTCATTTTCTACCTGTGGATCTCCCTGGGATTGAACAATATATTTACCCTCAATATGCATCGAATCCAAGTTGTCATCCACATTTACCTCATTATTCTTATTAGCATTGCCAACATCTATAATATGTGTTTTATCCTGTATCTGCTCATTCCTCGTACCCTCTTCTGCCCCTTTATCAGTTATGTTATCTTCAATATCCTGCCCTATATGGGTATCTTTTAATGCTTCCTTATTATTTTGATTTTTCAATTTCTCCCGCACCCACTCCTTGGTTGCTCCTTCCTTGTCAGGATTATTAAGTAAATCATCCTTTTCATCACCAATACCAGTACCTCTAATTGGTTATTAGTTTCCACTGCTCTTTGTGTAATTAGCCCCTTAGCATTCCAAGTCTGCTTTACTCTTGGCTGATTTCCCCATTTTTGGTGTCTTTGTTTTCGTTCTATTCCATATGACCATCTTTAACCTTTTGAGTATTATTTTCTTCCACCGATTTCTTTCCTTTGTTGTTCTCAATTTTTTTTTGCTGTATCTGTTCCCTCCATCTTTTTTTTGTGATTTTTCATTTTTTCATTTGTTGCCTCTGTCCATTCATCATTTGGATATAGTTCAGGCTGTAATACATAACATTGCTTTTCGTCATGACCTTGGATTTTGCAATTCGAACAATACTTAGGAATGTATTTATAATTGATTTTAATTCACCTTTCTATTATTTTTCCAATTTTCTTTCTCAACCCCACATTGATCCGTTTAAGGAATTCTCTCAATAATCCACTTTCACTTTGTCTCTGGTGCAGCTAGGTCTCGTTTGATTTCTCGTTGCCAAGTGCATCTGTAATGATTTTTCAACCACTGTTGCAAGTGAGAACACTGTTACCTCCCCAAAAAAATTAGATGGTAAAGCGGAAAAGGAAATCCAACCAATGGCCATTGTGGTCTCTTTCTCGTGTCAAATAACAAATTCCGTTTCAATATACGCATAGTATACGTCCAGTGCTTGAGGGTGATGTAAGGTTTAGATAAAAGATTGGCATAATCTTCCATATTAGATGCTCTTATCAAATTGTGTCTGCTACTTAAGACCCCAATATTATATTCCTCCTTTAGATCACACTACTTTGGAATAATATGTTTGAGATCTTGTATGTCATACCATTCGTAAGAAAATTTTCAATGACCGCGAATTGAAGATTCTCATTGATTACTATTTAACCCATTTCTTCCTCTTCCCATGCTATTCTTGGTTCGCCATGAAGATATGTAACATATTTATTAGGAATTGATTTGGTAATGGGTTTTGGGGCTTTGAGAAGACCAGCAAAGTTAGGCTTATGTTTATCATGTCCAACCCCAGTTGGGGGCTGTCCAGTCAATTCAGTGGCCACAGCCACCAAGGCTACGATGGTACAGTACAATTTTGGTGGCTAGGTTTTTCTCAGCAAAAGTTACGGAGCATTTCCTTGAAAACATAATACAGTGAATATGGTTTCTTCTCTTTTAACTAGAGATTTTGAGTGTGAAAAAATTTTCTTCTTTTAAGTCCCAACAACAATAACAACATACCAGTGGAATCCTTTAAGTGAGATCTCGGGAGGGTACAATGTACACATACCTTACAATCTTATAGGGATAGATAGACTGTTTCTAAAGTCCCATGCAACATAAATTTGAATGAATTGTAATCTGATATGAGAAAAATGTAACGTAAATTTAAATTCATTGACATCTGATATGAGAAAATTTTCTTCGATATAAAGTCTTATCAATGCAAATTTAAATAAATTGACGTCTGATATAAAAAAAATTTCCTCCAAAACAAAATCCTACCAACATAAATTTAAATTAATTGACATCTGATATTCGGAATAAAGTCTTAATTAATGGTAGTTTAATACGTGAGAAAAACCCAAAAATAAAAAGAAACAAACCGAACCCCATGTGACCCACCTCTATAACTTTTGGATTCAACCGACGCCCTGTTTCTTATCGTCGCCTCTTCTTCTCCTTCTCCTCCTCTTCATTAAGATAAGAGAAAACCTAAACGCCATTTCCAAACTTTAATTGCTTCTTCTTCTCCTCCGCTCTATCAATAATTTCTTCTTCTCGTTTGTTAATACTTCTCTTTCTGGGTTTCGTTTTCGTGTTTTGATTAGTTTTCTAGGGTTTCAAAAATGGCACCGCCGGGAGAAATTCCATCGAACAATCTATGGGTCGGTAATATAGCGCCGGACGTTACTGATGCCGATTTAACGTCTCTGTTCCAAAAGTACGGTCAGCTTGATAGTGTAACCGCCTATTCCTCTCGCGGGTTCGGTTTTCTGTATTTCAAAAACATCAACGATTCTAAGGAGGCAAAAGAAGCGCTTCAAGGATCCTTCTTTCATGGCAATCCTCTTAGGATCGAATTCGCTAAGCCGGTTTGTGTTTTTGATTTTCTGTTTCTTCGTTGTTTTATTCGGATGGAATTTTTGTTGTTTAGTAATCAATTATTGCTTACTAAAATTGTCAAAGTTGTGTTTATCCTATCTTCCTACTCTCTAAATCAAAGCAAAACATTAAAAAAATCCAGATCTGCGTAGAAAATAGAAAAATTATGTTTCTCTTATGTTCCCACTCTCAAAATCAAAGCAAAACATGAAAGAAAACCAGATCTGCGTAGAACATAGAAAAATGATACAGATGTAGTACGTTAGGAAGAAAAAAAGCAGATTTAACAGATAGAAAAACGTGCTGATTTTGATCGAATGCGATGACAATATGTATAACTATCGTTTCCGTAAATCTGAATAAGATTAGTTTAGATCTGAACAAAATTTTGCAACATCTATGCGGCATTCGATACCTTTGCAAAAATCTATGCGTATGGTGTCCAATTCTTTCTCAACCATTGACTGAGAAGCAATATATACTTGTTAATTAAGCTGAATGTTTTTGAGATGAGTTTCCTCGGAAAACCTCTCTACTTTGTTGGATAGTAGTAAGGTCTGACTACATTCTACCTCATCAAATCCCACATTCTACCTCATCAAATCCCACTTGTGGAATTTCATTGTTGTTGGTAATGAATCAATTCATTTGATCTTGAGATTTGACAGGAAATGCCGTTGCACTGGTTAAAGGTGTTAATTGATCTTACTTTTTGTAGGGTAGATCTGACGTGAAATTATTAGTACAAAAAACTTAGAACTCAAAACGTTCAAATTTTGGATTTCAGACTGGGAATCCAATATGTAGACAAACATGGTAAGATATATATTCTTTTGGCAATGGCTAATAAAAAAGAATAAATCAATTCCAGAATGGTACCGACTGCATCAAACATCCACGATGTCGATCTGCAAATATAGGCACGATTGGCTGTTTATAACGGGATGCAATCCAATTTATGCGCTACCGTTACCAAATGCAATAACAATTGCGACGTGGATTTATCCCAGTTTTTACTACGTGTTATAGAGTTTTATATCCATTTTAACTGATGGAGTCTTCTGGCACTTGTTTGAGTAAAATCAACGTTGGGCTTTTTAGAGTTGGTTAGAAAAAAATTCAAATTGCATATAAATTCTTGTTATGGCAAACATTGGTTACTTGTTTAGTAAATAGATGAACAGCCTTTTAGAAATGATTCGTCTTTTCTCCAGAATAAATATCTATATTTCAAAAAAGTCCAAATCAAAGAGAACAATTTGCAGTGAAAGTTCGGGCGTTATTCATAAACTATGAAAATAAATTATTGTAAAAGCATTCTTGGAAATGAAGTTTAGAAGATTCTTTACACCCCGAAAATATGATCAAAACTTAATATTTTCGGGAAGTGTCCCTGTTTTATCACCTATTTTGCTAGGGAATAGAAGAAAACCAGTCCTCCCATAAAAATAGGCAGCTGAAACAAAGTTAAGATACTCTAATTCAGTTGAAAACATGTGTGGGATAAAACAAGTTGTATGCATATATGACGAGTCCCTCCATATCCATTTTAAAAACAACTGGTGTTTTAGAAGTTATTTTGGCTTAAAAGCACTTTAAAAAAAGTTATTTTGGCTTAAAAGCACCTAAAAGAAGTTTAACCAGACAGGCTCTTAAAAGGAAGATTGATTTTAGACGGTGTCTGGTGATACAGTTCTTAAATTTTAATTGCTAGAGGTCTCCCTGGATATTGCAAAAGGAGGTTATGAAATATTACCAAGAGCTGACACTTGCTAAGAGATAGGAAGAATGAACATCCTAGCACCAAAAAATTCAACTTCTCATTCCTGGACTAGTCAGCAAACTACAACTTTGTTTGGATTACATGCACTTCTGGTGACTAGAGAGAGCTCTCTCTCTCTCTCTCTCTCTCTCTCTCTCTCTCTCTCTCTCTCTCTCTCTAAATAATGATATGTTTATCTCTCAAAGGAGGAGGCTATACCTTTTTTCTAGCTATGATTGATTTGGTATAAATCTCCATGTATTTCCTAATGTTGATACGTACTAAATGCATGCCACTTCAGTGTAGCTGGTCCCTTTGGGATCCTTAAGTGATCCGCTTATTAATTGAATTGGTTGGTAAAAGATGCATATGTGTGTGGATGATTTGGGAAGGATTCTAACTGAAGTATAGATGTCATGGAAACAATATTTACTTGGAACAGATATCCATACATACGAAACTTGACTTCATTTGTTTGTTGGGATTATGATTTTGGCCAGTATATGTGGCACAGAATTGTTTTGGGATATGCTCATTAACGAAGGTTACAAACTATTATGCCCTAAATTATCTTGGAGATTTCTGTGAAGCTCCCTTGTACTTAATGCCTTTATCGTCTTTACTGATTGTAAAATGTGCACTATGTTGTTTTGTGTGCATGTGAAATTTCTGTAACACTACACCTGATGGTTGAATCATACATGTGCATTGTATGTACTTGTAGTTCCTTTACCACTATGGCTACCTTAACACTTATCGCTTGATGACTGAATACATTTATGATTTTGGTAATAGTAGTCAAAGTGCTGGTTTATTTGCTTGGCATGATTCTTCTTGCATTATGTTAGGGTTACCTGTCTGTAATTGTTCTGCTGTGGTTCTCATTGTCTATTGTACTGTGTCAGGCAGTTAGTCTAACAGCAGTTATGCTATCTGGTTTGCAGGCAAAGCCATGCAAAAGTTTGTGGGTAGCTGGGATTAGCAAGTCTGTGACAAAAGAAGAATTGGAAGATCAATTCAAGGGATTTGGTAAAATTCAAGAATATAAGTTCATCAGGGATCGCAACACCGCATATATTGATTTTGCTAAACTGGAAGACGCAGCAGAAGCGCTGAAGAACATGAATGGAAAAAAATTCGGTGGTGAACAGATTCGTGTGGACTATCTCAGGTCACAACCTACGAGACGAGTAAGTTTTTTTCTCTACAAAAAGGTTTACTCTTAGTATAGAGATTTGATTCATCTCTGTGGGGCTACATTTTGTAGAGGAAAATGTGTAATGATATGGAAGTAGATGCATGTCAACCTTAAGAATGTTGGTTTTAACTTTGTTAAATTAGGTATGCTGTCTATACAGAGTTTCTTTTGTGCGACACTCACCTTGTTGGCACAAGGCATTTATAATATAATCTGTTAGTCGTAAGACTTGGAGTCTGACTTGAGAGGAAAGTGTATTCTTAGTTTTTGGTGAAGTGAAGGATTGTTAAACTCTCGTTGGATGCATCGGATCCCGTATAACAAGCGAGCTCTTTACCCTCAAATTCAAACATGTGGGCGCAAAATGCTATCCTGCTTTTATTGTTACGTAGCAATAGAAGCCTGCTTATGCTGCTTCGGCAGCACTTTTTCACCCTCTCTTCGCTCTGGACAGGAGCGCTAGTGGACACGGGGAAGGAGCAGGCAAAGCATGTCGTTCGTTAATGAAAAAGACAGATACCACTACTTCGTCTCTTTGTTGGACCGCCAGCGCTGCGCATGCAAGCTTTAGCAAACCATAGTAGGTCCAAAGTCTGACTACAGGAGGATCATGGTAGATTGTCAACAAGCTTAGAATGATCTAATTATGATGAAGTTTATGAATACTGAGTTATATGGGACTTACCTACATAGAATGCATTCTTGAATAGATTCAAAAGGATTTATAAGTTGAAAAAAGAGGATGGAAAAGACTCATATAGCCGGAACCAACTAGTTGGAGTTGAAAGACTCATATAGCCGGAACCGACTAGTTGGAGTTGAAGCATAGTTGATTGATTGATTGATTGTTTCTTTCTTGCACAACCTTTGGGTTCACCCTGTAATCTTCTGGTTGAATTGTGGATATTTATGTTGCATGCTTCTATGAATATGACGTTATATTAAATCTTTCAGGAGCAAGGATCGGATTTTAGGGAAATGAGGGATGGACCGTATCCCAATAGGAACATTGGCCATCCTGACACCCGGCTTATGCCTAACTACTCAGATCCTATGCATGCTGGCTTCAGAAGGCAACATGTAATGCTCCTTCGTCTTTAAAAGATTCCCAATGTTTTTCTTAGAAGTTGATTGAGTCTAGAAACACTGATATGTTTTGAGTCTTTTGTTGCGTAGGATTGTCATCTGTCTTCCTTTTGTACTCTTTGGTACTTTTCTTAATAAAATAAAATTACCTTACTATATCCAAAAAATGAAGAAAAGTTAGGTTGTTTACATAGTTTTATAGTTTGAATGAAGGATGCATGTTTGTTAGTCCTAATGTTCACTCTGTTTTCTTCTTTTGTGCAGCCATTTCAGTTGCCAATGGGCCAAACTAATGGACAACCTAGCAAAGTCTTGTGTATAGGTTATCCTCCGTCGGTCCATGTTGATGAAGACATGCTTCACAATGCAATGATTTTGTTTGGTGAGATTAATGGAATAAAAACATTTTATGATAGGAATTTCTCATTGGTTGAGTTTAGAAGTGTGGAGGAAGCGCAGCGTGCTAAAGAGGGTTTGCAGGGCAAGCTTTTCAATGATCCGAGAATCACAATTGAATATTCAAGCAGTGGTCCTGCAGCTGGAAGAGATTTCTTGGAGTATCCTCCTTCAATTATAGGCCCAACAACTGATTCTTATCCCCATGAAAATCCATTCCAAACAGCACAGATGGGCATGTTTGGCCATACTCGCCCTATGTTGGCCTCTAATGTACCTGCACGCTTGCCACCTTATGGTATTCATGGTCCTGACATCCCAGTTAAGCCATTGGGTATGCAAGGCAGGTTTGACCCTGTTATTTCAGGCCCAGAATTTACTGATTTGCCAGTAGCCAGTAAATTGCGAGATACAAGTCCTCATAATGTGATGGGGGGTCCAAACTGGAAGCCAGCATCTCCAACACCAGCGGTGCTTGCTTCTCCTTCAGGTGAGCAGAAACCAGCTAGAAGATCTGCCATACCTGGCTGGAATGTATTTGATTCTACCCAACTTCAAAGGGAAGCTAAAAGATCGAGGATTGATGGGGCATATGATAGTTCTTATCCTCACAAAAGAACAAGCGATCGAGGTCCTGCATTGGATGAACCATATGGTTTGGGTCCATTTGGAAGTAATATTCCTTCAGGTCCTGTTACCATCAGTCCAGCAAATAACAGTGTTAGCTCACTAGATGCAAGAATTTCTCCTGGACAGCGCCATTCTGGCCATGACTATATATGGCGGGGCACTATTGCGAAGGGGGGAACGCCTGTGTGTCATGCTCGCTGTGTTCCTATTGGGGAAATTATAGAATCTGAGATGTAAGTATGCTTTGTACTTTACTTTTGCTTCTTGAAAGAGATACCATTTTTTCTGAATTGCCTCTCACACTAGATGTTGGTATTGTTCCTCTCGCGTTCCGTATTTACTGTTATACTTTCTTCATTGTTTTCGTTTTGTTGTTGTTGCCTCTATGATTTAGTTGCAGCTCAGCCTGTTGATCTCAGTCACTTAGAGTTAATATCTCAGTAGGTTACTCAACCTTGGGAATTTATCTAGCAAAATCTTTAAAATAGGTTTTGTACCAATAAAATCACTCAAGTTAGGTCTTTGTATCATAAGATCATCCAACTAAATATATTATTAATAAAAATCTGACATGGCAGTTGATGACTTCTATATTAAATCTGAGTACAAATAAATAATCAACTAATAGGGGATCTTGGCTTTCCATATAGGTTTCCAGGGCCATTTGATTAACTGCAAAGTTTGATGGTCAACTTCCTGTATGCTGCACCTACTTTAATTCTTCATAAAATTTATTATGAAACTCAATCCTAGTTCCGTCGAGGAAGGTTGTTAACGCAGGCATATATTTGATTTTTCTTTGGCCAACTGAATTTCCAGTATTGTTTTTCTTCTCAAATAAGATTTATGGGTCTTCGTTCAACTATTTGGAACTAATATATATAACTCTTGTTTTTTCATCACCCAATTACATGCACTGTATTACTTCTAATAGGTGTAATATGCTAAAATCTGGGCACTCAAATGCTGCCACAAATATAAATAAACATGCTACACTCAAGTGCTGACATGCTTCTTTCTGCAGCCCCGAGGTAGTCAATTGCTCCGCCAGAACGGGTCTAGACATGCTAACCAAACACTATGCAGATGCTGTTGGGTTCAGCATTGTTTACTTCTTGCCTGATAGTGAAACAGATTTTGCGTCGTATACCGAGTTTTTGAGGTATCTCGGTTCAAAAGACCGCGCTGGAGTTGCAAAGTTTGCTGATGGAACCACCCTATTCTTGGTGCCACCTTCTGACTTCCTTACTAACGTTCTGAAAGTTGTTGGTCCAAAACGTCTTTATGGGGTGGTTTTGAAGTTTGCTCATCATATACCCGGTGGCACATCCTTGCCACCAGAGTCCAATCAACCTCAGTATGTCGATGCGCCCCGGATGACATCCTCTCAAGCTGCATATGATGCAATGCCATCCGTGGAAAGGGTTCCACAGATGAACTATAATCAGGTTACTCTAGAAGATGTGAAGCTGCCTTCAAAAGAATATGGTTCTCTACCTGCTGCATATGCCACAAATCCTGTGCAGCCAAGTAATACTGCAGCATACCCCTCGAATTCTGTACACCAAAGCAATACTGCAGCACCAACCCAAGCAGCTGTCTCTTTAACACCTGAACTTATTGCAAACTTAGCAAAGATACTACCAGTTAACCAGTTACCAAGTATGGATGGAACAACCATGTCTGGAGGAGCTTCTGCTGGTATGTCTGCATCGGATGTTGCTGTTGCACCTGGTAAAGTGCAGCAACAGGCTTGGAGATATGAACAGCAAGCTCCTGGTCAAGCTGCCGATCACATGGCACAGTTTGGCAGCCAGTTTAACAACCAAACACAGGTTTTATCACAGATCCAAGCTCATCCGCAAGTCTTAAACACGCCTAACCATTATTCTCAAGGGTCTACTAGTTTTAGCCAGAGGCAAGAGCATAGCCTCAACGTGCAAGCACAAGGCGGTCCTCCTCAGGCATTGATCTCGACCATCATTTCTCCAGGTACACAGATCTCAAGCCAGCCCCATGTTGATCGGCAGCTTCAGCATGGAAGGCATCAAGATGATGCAAGTGGTTCTGGGATAGCTCATGGCACAGATACCTTAGGACGCTATGGTTCTTCTGTCCCTCAACAACAAACAAATCTTGCATCATTGACCAACCAGATTCATGGTGCTAATGTTTCCCAGTCACAAGTTGGCATGCCTGCTGCTTCAGGGACAGGGATTACAACTCAAATGCAGCAGTTACAATCTGCACTTTATGGGTCAGCACAGGAGGACATGTTGATCGGCAGCTTCAGCATGGAAGGCATCAAGATGATGCAAGTGGTTCTGGGATAGCTCATGGCACAGATACCTTAGGACGCTATGGTTCTTCTGTCCCTCAACAACAAACAAATCTTGCATCATTGACCAACCAGATTCATGGTGCTAATGTTTCCCAGTCACAAGTTGGCATGCCTGCTGCTTCAGGGACAGGGATTACAACTCAAATGCAGCAGTTACAATCTGCACTTTATGGGTCAGCACAGGAGGGATCAGAATCGGAGGTTGACAAGAATAAACGTTACCAGGCAACTCTATTATTCGCAGCTAATCTCCTCTCGAAGATACACAACCAGAAGCCAAGTAGCCAAAGTGGTCAAGGGTCAGACAATCATTGAGAGGATTTTCTTGAGCTAGGTAAATGTTCTTCTTGACTTTCAGATTGCTTTTTAAAGATTTTTCCCTTTCCAGCTATTCTTGTGTTTCATGTGCTCTCTCCTTTCTTTCTGATTACTTATATGGTTTTGGTGTCTAGTCCATTTCTTTTATCCCTTTTGTTTTTCTAAAAGAAGTGTCGCTATCCCTCCAAGGAGAAGAGAGAGAGGATCAATGTTCTAGCTAGTAATTCTTTGTGGACGTGTAGATCTTCAGTATCTGTAGGCCAAGATATATCACCGAAAAAATCATTATCTTCCAATAATAGATAAAAACTAAAAAATATAAGTCATTAGACGTCTGAGACAAAAGTGATCTAGACGCGTAGTGATTGTTTTGGTGTAAAGTTTGGCATCAATAAGAACTATCATGATAAGTGAAAAAGCTTTAATGGTTGCAGAAAGATTGTGACGAGTTGGAAGGTTTACTTGTGAAATTGGTTATTATTGGACATTTTTTCTGTAGTCTTATGAGAAAATTGTCCAAGAGTCACTTACTTTGTCCATATAGCTAATAATAATAGGAGAAATTAATGGAACAAGTCAAAATGATTCGTAGACATTACAACAATACTCCATATTCAATTGGTTTCTCAGTAGTGAAACTGAGGGCTATAGATGTCTAGCATTTATGGTTCGTACCAGATGTTTCAGGTTGAGCTTTAGTGGTGTAGTCGTCATTGTATTCTGGACTTTGCCTTTGAACCTTTATGCTTTGGAATTCTGTAGATCAGGTGAACCTCAGTATCGATCCTCTCTTTTCCTGTGATATACTTGTTTTCGTGAGGCAGGCTCTTTTTCTCAATCTTTGTGTCCACATGTCTTGTAGTTTTTCATTTTTAGAGCTTTGCCTTTATGCGCTCCAATCTAACATGCTATTATGTGTTAATTGCTGCCACCGACTTACTGGTTTAGTGGGAGCATACTTCGTGTTTGCATGCGTGATTATCCCAATTTCTCACATGTGATACCTTTTTCACCATATTTTTGTTGCTACTTCTACTTTGGTCTCATATTTTTCATATGCATTAGTTAGGACTTGGTGGTTTTCACTCGTATGATACCATAACTTTCTATGGATGAGCTTTCAGTATTTTGACTGTAGTTGATTCATATTTGCTGTTAGTAGAATTCAAATAACAAATGCTTAACATTACTAACTTTGAGTTGTATACTGGCATTATGGAACTATAGTTCTACTGAATCCTGCTTATTAAATATGCTTGTTCTTCAATGTATATTTTAGGAATATACTTATAAGTAACCAACACTCTACGCAAAGAGCAGTAGCTAAATATTGATATTCATGTTTTCAGTAATAGGAATCTCTACATCCAGACAACAAGTCACACTTGTCCTTACCTACCTTTCAACATTTGCTATAAAGTAATTAATGGAATAAAACTTTACGACTACGGATGTCTGCCTCTGCAATAAATTTCAACAAATCTGCTAACGAACTTAAAATATTATCTTCCAATCGCTTAAATGTTCTCTCAAATTAGTAGCTACTATCGCTTGCTTCCTCCAAAGAAAATCACAAACTATATTGTCAAAAACCATTCTTGATGCACCGCATCGACAATGTGATGGGAGTGCAGCAAATGAAATGGGTAGGCTAGGGGTTAGGCAAGTTCTTAAGTAATTGAGTCCAGATTCGGGTGCCTTTGGAGGATGTTTGGCTTTTCCATTAGCGGCTGTAGCTTTTGCTTGCTTCAGGAACCCCTGTAAAACCCAAGTTTGTGTTAGGCAAAAAAGTGCACATAAGAATGATAATGTCCAATTTTCTTTCGGTGTAAAGCAAAATAGCAAAAAGATGTGGAATAAATGGTACTAAGAACTACGTAACCTTGGAAAGATAAGAACTAAAAATGAAATACCAGAATTCCCCTTGAAACATAAAAATATCATTTGATCCAAACGTACTTGCTTGAAATCTTTACTATACACGGTAACTGTTGTTTCTGCAAAACTACTACACATTATTCGTTTGTTGTATAACAGTTGAGAGTCAAATAGGGTAGTTTCCTCGACAGTGTTGCTTTCCCGTGTTGGTTAGGCAGAAGTTTTATTGAGCTTCATTCTGCAAATCATCCCTTTGAATCGCCTTACTATTGTAGACAATTTAGAAATTAGAGTCGGAGGACATGAATATGAATGGTTCAGTTCCAGGGAAGTTTCCGACATATCGCATGGGCTCATTGCTCATGTGATTTAGGGGCTATGTCCTTCACGCAAATGGTTTAAAAGCCTTCCAAATGCAAAAAGCGCGCAAATATTCACATCACCAATCTAATTGTGGAACTGCGTTTTTAGCGATTGGCCTCTTTTATTATGTCCTATTAGAGATATAAAGAACTCCTTCCGTTTTCTGCTTGTTTTGGTTTCTTTCAATATAAAATTATTTAAAAAGAATGTCTTTTTTTTTTCTCTGGTGACTAATTTCAACAATTGTTTAAAATCATAAGTTTCAAAAAGAATTTTGGTATATTATACGTATCTTTGTTTAATATTGCAAAGAGGAGTTTGACCATAAGGAATATTCATTACTTGGGAATATCTTTCACTTTATTTCACAATCTGTGTGATTATGACTGGCTTCTTCCCCGACTGGCTTAGGAATAGGGGTGGTGACAAGTGCGTGGATTGGGTTAAATTTGAGCGGGTTAAAATGGGTCAAGACAATAAACGGTTCAAGATTCAATTCAACTCAACTCAAATTTGCTTGGTTCAAAATGGGTTGGGTAATGATTTTTATAGAGCGGCTCAAGATTCAACTTTTATCATATTTTACTTTATTTATTCTTTTTCCATATTTTAGTAGTTAATTAAATTAAATTTTTTTTTATTTTGGCTATATAAAACATACTAAATTTTAAAAAAAGTGTTTTAAAAGTATTTTGACAAGATCTCTCTTGAGTCAATTTGAGTTGAATATCAATCTAATTTTAAATGGTTTGGGTTGAGAGGGATTAAGCTAATAAATGAGTGGGTTATAAATCTGTCTAAATTTCAATGGGTTGGGTGGGCTAAACGAGTTGGGTTTAATATTGTCACCCCTACTTGGGAAGCATAATTCGGTTGCAGAGCTTCGCCTCGTTATAAGTAGTGTAATTTATTTTTTAGAAAATATAGAACTTTAATAAATGAAAGGATATAAATATGAAACAAATTCAAACATCATTTTTTAACTTTAATATAAAATAGAGTGAGTCTAAAGGTGGTCTTGTAGAATTATTCACTATTTTGGAATAATTATTCACGTTGTATCAAATTTTGTTAAATAAAGTACGCTCTTTATGTCATTTATAAAAAGAAAATAATGTAACATAACTTCATCCTTTAACTCTAATTTCAAAAATTTTGTATAAAATAAAAATGTAGTTGAATGGGAACTCCTTCCCTACTTACGGCAAATAAAATAAAGGGGTGTTTGAATTGTTTATTTTTAGATATTTTTAATTTTTAAGTATTTTTTTAAAATTTTGAATGTGTTTAAAAAAATTAAAAAGTACTGTTAAATACTCATTTAAACTCAAAGAATTTATAAAATAACTAAAGCGCAAAAGTAATATATATCTCTTATAATTTTTAGGTTTTAACTTAAAAATTATTAGTACTTTTTATAAGCTTATCCAACAAGACATAAAATGTCACAACAATGGGTTCGGCCAGTAATAGTGACGTTGAATTTTGGGCCTCTGGTTCTGCAAGAGTTGACTTATGGGTCCCAAAAGCTAAATTAGAAAAAAAAAATAGCCATGATGATAAAGCATATATTATTATAAAAATGAGAAAAAAAAAGTAGCCAGGATTTTCCATGTCAATTTCATAGCTGAAAAGCCAACAATTGTTCTTTTTTCTATTTTGTTTTTGGTTTCTCCCTGATATATAAATTTATAAATCCCATAATAGGTTCTTTTTTAATTTTGGTGCCTTGTAGGTGGGGATGACAATTGAGGCAGGATAGAGCAAAGGCTAAATGGGACTCGACTTTTATTTCAGAAATTAAACGGGCCAGTCTAAGTTCAGCCTTTTTTTAGTTGTTTTATGTAGCTTTTCATGTACTGAAACAATGTTTAGTTAACTTCAGCCTATTTTAGTTGTTTTATGTAGTTTTTTTTGTACTGGAACAATGTTTACTTAAAATGTTGGTTTGCTAGCATGTTTTTGCCTTTTCATTTATGAGTTTGAGAATTCTACAATGAATTACTTGAATAGTCTCTTCAAAATTTCATTTTCTTCATTAAAGGGGTAGTGTTAAACGTGTTCAAACACAAATGTTTGTATCAAGTTTATGATCAATAATACTAATTATATTATGGAGTAAATGATTTTAATTCAACAAGTTTAAATGATCGGATGTATGCAAGTATATTAAAACAATCACCTTACATATAATGGGGTATTTTAAATCTTATATATATCATGATTTAAAATCGGATTGCAACTAAAGGAGGAAAGACTAAAATAGAATAACCACGACACTAAGATTAAAATCCCAAAACCTAAAGTCATGAGTGAGAATAGCTTCTAAATAGTACGAAAGAGCAAATACAAGGATGCTTGATTAAAAAAAAAAATTACAAAGTCTGGTACGAAATACAACTAGAAAGGTCTCAACGGTACAACGACTACTCGAAGTCTAAACGTCACCGCTATAGTCTAGGGAAAGATAAGAGAACTCCGGGGAATTGAAATCAACTATCACGAAGGGTCCCTGTGCTTGGTCTTTAGGGAGGAAATATAGTAGGGGTGAGTACACAAAAATATACTCAGTAGGTTCAACCGACCGGGTGAGAAAAATCCGATAACCATGTTATATATATATATATATATAGAGAGAGATATATATATATATATATATATATATATATATATAGAGAGAGAGAGAGAAAAAATAGCAAGTTTAAATAATAATGCAGTGCAAATGAGATGAATGAATGTAATGTATGGGGCTAGAATCACAACTATCGCACAACCGGTCGTACACATCTACTGAGCTAAGGCTACCAGGTAGAACCCATGGGGTTCTCGTTCTATATTGTAATCTAGTTCAAAATTGACAAATAAAGTTCAAGTTCTACAATTTGTAAAGTCAAGTTAAAAACTACTAAAGTGCAACTTAAGAAATCCTAAAGTTCAAGTTCTACATTATATTCAATTCATTATCACAACTTAAAGTCCAAGTTCTAAAATCTCAAAGTTCCAAGTTCTAAATTAAATCTAAGTTCTAGTTAAAAACTACTTTTTAAAATTCAACTTAACAAATACTAAAGTTTAAGTTCTACATTATATTCAAGGTCAAAGTTCACCTAAAAGTTCAACTTCAATATAACAATTACATTCCAACTCAAAAACAC
The DNA here is from genome assembly GCA_000787875.1 of Solanum virginianum. NCBI lineage: Eukaryota > Viridiplantae > Streptophyta > Magnoliopsida > Solanales > Solanaceae > Solanum > Solanum virginianum. Next base: position 30,336 of record DF362729.1, read on the forward strand.
TAGCTCAATACACAATCTAACTTAAAAAGTCCAATTCAAATTAAAACCTTAAAATCTTCATTCACTAATTCACGATTAAATATACAAACTAACCATGTTAATAACATTCTAACTTCAACAACAATTCAATTCCAACTAAAGAAAACCTAATTTACAATTAAATATACCATGTTAATAACATTCTAACTTCAACAACAATTCAATTCCAACTAAAAAAAAAACCTAATTTACAATCTCATTCAAAAAACTCTATATTTCAAACTAAAACCCTAAAATACTTATTCATTAATTCACACAAAATAAATAAATTAACTATGCTAATAGCATTGTAACTTCATAAAAATAGTATTCCAAAATAAAAGTACCCAGTTCATAATCTAATTTCAAAAACTAAAATTTAAACTATAGTCATAAAAGCAAAAAAAAAAAAAAATTCATCCACATATTCACGATCAAATATACAAAATAAGTATTTTAACATCATAATATCAATAAGATAAGTGAAATACACTAACTAACAACTTAGAAAATTCAAAAATTATAAAGAACAAAAAATAACTAAAAACACTAAAATGAAGCAAAAAGTATAAGAAAATTAGTACCTTAGGGTGATGGGGAGGGTGGGGGGTGGGGGGAGCCGCGACAGAGCAATGGTGGCTTTGTCCGGCGGTGGCAGATGACGATTGGGTGGCGGCGACAAAGAAATAGGTGAGGGTTTTTAGAGAGAGAATATATATTTAGGAGAAGGAAAAAAGGGCTGGCTATTTTGTCATATTAAAGACGGAGTGACGGACTACGTCTCCTAGTATTAAAAAATTTGATTAAAAAAGCGATGGACTAAACGACGCAGTCCATCGCTTTTCTAAAAAAATTAAAATTAAAATAAATTTGCCAAAAAAGCGACGAGCTTATAGTCACAGTCTGTCGCTTTTTGTAATTAAAAGTTAAAAAAAATAAAAATAAAAAATAAAGAAAGCGACAGACAATGTCTCAATGTTCGTCGCTTTTTGCTAGTTTTTTAATAGTGACAGCATGATGTGGGGCCAACTAATCCATACCAAAAATAAGGTTGAAATCCAGCATATCAAGTAGTATCAAGTCAACCCAGGTATCTAAACCCTGAAGAGTCATCGTACACCCTCTGCCAACCCGATCTACCACAAATGAGTCCCCCACTAAGGTCGATATCCAAATTCAGGAGGGAAGAAGCTCGAGAGTCATACCCATGCGGCAAACATAATACATAGACACATAGCCTAATATGGAACCTGGATCAAACAAAGCTGGAGCCTGAAGCTAGCTGTTGGCATACAGTAATCATACCTGTGATGGCCTCATCAAAAACCTTTAAGCCCTTGCTGGTGCAACATAAAAACGGCCTTGGCGGCCTCCCCCTCAAACATCACCACCGCCCCCGGCTCTACTGCCCCCTAGCGGGCTCTCTAGAACCTGCTGATAGCCCTGTTGGTACCCACGATCTCTATACTGATCATCTCAGCGACCACGATCCTGGCCCCTACCCTTGTCACCGAGTAAAGGAGCTAACCTGGTGAGCTGTGGGGCGGCATATGCTGCTGAATGCTTTGGACAGTCCTTGAGCCAGTGATTTGGTGCCACACACCCGAAACAACCTGGAGCAACCCTGTCTCTGCGATCACGATCGTACTGTCCTGATCTAGATGCCTTGGAACTCGATGACCCAACTAGCCCTGAAGAAGTGGAGTCACTCTCCTTCTATCTACACCTGGGG
>DF362728.1:4720-31307 GCA_000787875.1 Solanum virginianum
ATATATCCTGTACTCCTACTGAGGAGATCTACTAGCACCTATACCTGCAGCATGAAATGCAGGTCCCCCGTAAGGGACGTTAGTACGAGATAATATACTGGGTATGTAAGGCAGAAAATACTGTATATGAAGTACAAACTCAAACAAAAATATGCACTGGTTTTAGATAAGAGACCACCTTTAGTTATACTGTGGGATCATGTACTTTACATTCATTTTATCACTTTACCTTTACTGTAAAATCTGTGCACAGCATGTACTATAGATGACCAACTGATCAGTGGTAAACTGTATCAAGATTGTCCCTGACTAGGCTCTTCCTTAGCCCCTCGGGCTACCCCCCATGATAGGATCGTCCCTGGCTAGGTGATTCTCCTACCCCTCGGGCTACCACCTATCTAAAAGCAATGTATTTTATCTTTCAATTACCTTTGAGATGATTCTTTTGGCGGTCAAAATATTAGAGCTGTAGGAATGTAGATACAACATATGATATGTAAATAATCACAAAAGACAACACCATAATGTTAGGAGTAGGTTACACAAGTAATGAAATACATAAGGGGTAGAACAACACATGAACTTTATTCAGTAGAATGAACTCATGTATCTTGATATCTATGTATGTATGCATATTTGGAGGTGAATATGCATGGGAGCATATGAACAGGTGAAAGAGTTGAGACACGATTAGTAGTTGAGTCGGAGTTGGTAAGTGTCTTTATGTACCAAGGAGGGATGTATGTTTCATACCAAATAATACAAAATCAAGTAGCCTTACATACCTCGCTGTACGACCTCGCTATTACCTCGAGACAACCTTTCCTCTTTCCAAATATTTATCTACAACATAATAGGTGATAAAACTAGTATTAGCAGCTAATAGATATATCTTGGCAGCCCAATCTCATAAAATTAGGACACACGGGCAGCAAGTGTATAATCATAAACCCGAGTGAATTCTTTCAACCTTTTCGCCCCTAAACATATTTTCTAATACACATTCTGATATACATATCATGGGTAGTCAATTTTAGTGCCATAATAGTTTTACAACAGCTCACCAAGCACAACACACAACCATTCTACATAACACACAAATAGGCAGCATAACGTTACATCCCTTCGCTACATCTCAACGTCGATAATTCCAAACCTGTTCCAACTTTAACAAAACTATTTCCATGTCGTTTTACACTGACAATCAGTCTTACAATAGTTCATAAATACTCCTAAATTAGGTGAAGGTCGTGACATAATAATTCCCAATTTTCAGCTCACAAGTTTTTTTTAAGAGTACAACTAAGATATCCTACAATAAGCCATCTTTGTGGACTGTAGCAGTAGTGAAGTAGCCTGGTTACATCACTATCAAACCAACCTTTGTTAAAGACATATGTCTTACTTCATAATACAGCCAACCAAGAAGCGAAAAGCCTCCTAATTAACAAGAAAAATGTACAACAATCCTTAGGACACAAGTTGTCCAAATTTCCAGCACAAGCATAACTAACACATAGATCTTGTTTTCATGGAACAAGTATAACAAATACATGGATAATTCCACTTACCTTAACTTTCAATATCCTGGTTTCCTTCAAGAACTCTAGAGAGTTCTATTGGTGTCCTTGTGAAATGAAGTAGAGAGAAAATGAAAGGTTTTGGGAAAGCTGAAATTTTCCAAAGTGAAAATGAATTAGGGGATGCTTACACTCTCTTGTTTAAGGTATATTGGATGATCTACTGTAGAACTTTTGACCATATATTCCCTCATGATACCAAGTGGAATATGTTGCAGCTTGGACCTTATATTGGGCCAAAATAGGTCTCAAAGTGGATGGTCCTTGGTTGCTAATTTTTCCAAATTCTTATTCACTTAGTTTGGGTCCAATTAGGCAAGTGAGTTGTGAAGACCTTGGGCCCTTTTTATTCCTTATTTTGGGCTGTAAGCATAGTCTATTTATGATGCTAAGACGAGGTGTTACGGATATATTGGTCCTTATGAGGTGATAGAGAGGGTTGGCACGGTAGCTTATGAGTTGAAGTTTCCTATAGAAATGAATTTGGTTCACTCGGTGTTCCATGTCTCTATATTGAGAAAATGTGTTGGTGATCCTAATGCCATTGTGCCTCTTGATGTTATGGGTTTTGTTGAGGATAACTTGACTTATGAGGAGGTTCCAATTCAGATCTTTGATAGGCAAGTAAAGAGATTGAGGAGCAAAGAGGTGGCATCCAGTAAGGTCCTTTGGAGGAACCAACAAGTTGAAAGTGCTGCATGGGAGGTCGAAGCAGACATGCAAAAGCAGTATCCTTATCTTTTCTACTCTAATCAATCCTAAGGTACTAATCCTAAGTCCCCTATGTAATTTCAAGTCTCATATTTCAGCCCCTAAGTCATTCATATGCATTCATGTTAAAGTTGGTAAACTTATGTTGAGAATTTGAAAACGATGTTTTGCATGTTATATTGCATTCTTATTGGGGCTGGTTTATTGATGATCAATCTTGTCTTATACATCTCTTTTACATTCAGGGACAACTATTCCCAAGGGGGAGATATTGTAATGACCCCAAAACGTGCCTCGGAATGTCCAAAATTTTAATTTTCATATATCTTAAAATAGGTTTGTTATTTTGAAAAACCAACTTCAGATTTTTGTTCAGGGGGTCCAAATCAGGGGGAAAAGGGTCTAAATCTGATTAAAGAGCAAAGATTTAGCAATTATGAAATTTCAAAAATGCAAATTCAAGTGGGGTTTTCGCATCACCTCCACGACGCGCCCCTGTGTTATTTTGGACACAACTTTTCAGCTTTGGTCCAAGACTTTAAGTCTTGGGCCTAAAAGATCTCATACATGTTTGTACCTATGCTTAGCCAAATTGCACCCTCATACTACCCTAAACATTTTCCAATACTCACTTAAACACTTAGTAATATTTTCACCCCCCCAAACTCAAGTCTCAAACCCTCGTCCTAAGCTAAGGTTCTCCTTCAAGGTTCTTCTTCAAGCTTTAAGTCTCCATCTCCAATCTTCACCAAGTTTATCTCTAAGCGAAGGTATGGGTTTCTTTCATTGGTTCCTTTCACCCAAGGTACCCAAGAATCTTTTTACTCAAATTGCATGATATTCATCTCCAAGATAAGGCATGTGGGTTTCTTTCATGGGTTCCTTTCACCCCTGATACCCAAGCTTTTTTTTTTTACATAAATTGCATACTTTAAAGTTGATTTACAAATGGGTTTTGATCATTATGAAATTCATCGCACACTATGTTAAAGCTATGTATAGTTATAACTATTTTGCCATGTTTTGAACTGTAAAGCTTTGATCTATTATAAGATTTTAGAAGGGGTTTTGATGTATATGTCATGAGGGTGTTGCAAGGTGTTGATCAATGGTTTTAGAATGGGTTTTCTTGCATGATTTCATCTCTAATTTGATGGTTTTATACTACCACTTCACACACTCTAAGTGTTTGATAAAATGTCCGGATGTGATTTCTTGAGGCATTAAAGGTCCAAAGCGTGAGATATGATATGAATGACTATTTGATGATGAAATGAGCTTATGTAAATGATATACTCTATATAAAGTGTTGCGTTAGACCATACTCGATCCGAGGGGGACAAGAGCTCGGGTAACCATGCTAGGGGTTTATACTCATCAACCATGCAAGGGGTTTATACTTCGTCACCGTTTTGATAAGGTGTGATTATCATCAAGCATGTAAGGATTTATACCACACAACCACCAAGGGGTTTATACCTTGAATAGCTAGCTGGGAGTCTTCCACTTTGGGGACATAAGTCTATGCTCTCTTGATATGTATCCTGACACTCTTTTTATGTTCTATCTGACTATGAGGGTGAACTCAATTTCTTTGTCTTGGCCCCCACTCTTATCTATATAGTAAAGGTGGTTGTTCGACATGTTATGTATATATGATATGAGTTTAACTCTTGCCTTTTGACCATGATATTGTGCAAGCCTTTCCCTTAGCCCCAATTTCCACATTCATTTATCTTTGATGCTTGATTTATTGCTTATACGACTAAGTGTGTGTAATGATGCTTTATGAGGCTTGTTTGGGGTCCCTTGTTGTTCCTCTTTCACCATGTAACATCTAGGCCCTAGGCTTGGGTCGTGACACTTCCCTAAGCTCAAATGAATGGAAGAGATCCAGAAAGGCAAGCTTGAACTCCTCCCAATTGACAACATTACCACCAACCCTCTCCATAGACCATTGGGTGTACCACACTTGAGCCACATCCTTTATCTGATAAGCAGCCAATTCAGCTTTATCCTCATAAGTAACGCCCACAACATTCAACACCTTGGTGATCTCATCAATAAACTCCTGAGCATTCTCATCAACCTTTGACAAATAATACTCAACAAGATTCATCCGAGTGAAATCCCTCACCCTAGAAGCTGGAGTGGGAACCCATGGAAGATTAGCTTATCCGGTCTGAGATGTCACCACCTAGGAAAGCATAGCAAAGGCTATACGGATTTCACCATTAGAGAAAGACTCATCCATAGGCTCTTGGGGTGCTTGACGTTTATTAGCCGGGGCCAATCTTGGTAGGTGGGGTTTTCCTCAAGAAACCCTCTAAAATGGAGAAATGACACCATCAAGATTAGGAAATTAATATACAAACTATATCATGACATAAGGCATGAAGTAGTGAGACAATTCCTAGAACATCATCATATCCTCCTACTCATAGGCATGGTGCACTTCACACCCATGATAGGACTTTACTTGACGCGATATGTTGGACTCTGAGGACCATTTATAAACCTAGTTCTTTGATACCAAGCTTGTCATGACCCAGACCTAGGGCTTATGAGTGATATGGCGAATGGGAACCCGAGCGACCCTAAACAAGCCTCATAGTATCCATATCTACATCATTTGTTCAGAAGCGTATTCGAATATTAAATACATAATTCTAAGATAAGGGAGAATAGGACTCACGCTATAGGGATATCATGGGGAATGGGGGTAACATGACTTCACAAAGCATGTAGCACATAAACACTAAGGGGTGGGTAAGGATTACTCACTCTATGGAGGCGATTTGAGACTTAGGATCTTTCACTTCATACAAATAATCATATCACAAAGCTTATAACAAAATCATATAATAATAACCAATAGGTAGCAAAACCAATTAGCATTATATGTCAATATAACACATAGCATATAGTCGAAAAAGAGTTTACAACATGTCCAAAAATGCCTCTAATTATAAGATAGGTCAGGGGTCAAGACACATCTGGGCTCACTCTCACAGTGAATAAAATAGTAAAGCACCATAGGTCAGTGGGTTGTCCTTGGAAGATAGGACTCACTACAACAAGCAAAACTTGAGATCCGAGCTAGTCGTCGTACAGTAAATGAATGTACACCTCGATCCCTACATGGTGAGATCACGTAGGTAAAAGTATGCGTTAGTACATTTAAATGTACTAAGTATGCGGGCATGCAATGCATATGACTTATCAAACCTACACTTAAATGTTAGATGACAAAGGCACATAGTATATAAGGAGATATATAGCAAGAGATATAGTATACAACATGCAATGAAATCAATGATGCATGAAATGCTCAAATGCTTATATATAGTGGAGATAGACTATAACTGACAAACCAAACTCATGTTAGCTATTACATGAATTGGTCCGATAAAGACCTCCCGTAGGTAGGAAAAGATTACTTGCCAAAGGTAATCTACATCACACCTTACGACCTTGCCTTTTCGCTGGATGGTCACTTTCCTTACGACCATGCCTTTTTAGAAGGATGTACGCTAGTATATTATATCATATCAATAAATGTAACCATTCCTTATAACCAGTCTTTTTGATAATGACTTTCATTCCTATGCTGCCACAAAGTTAAAGGAAAGGGAGAATACCCTTGGGGATAGCCCTTACACCCCTAATCCATCGGTGCTAAGTCAAGACATCCCACGAGAATACCTATACATATACATTCTTTCAAAAGAGATACAATAGTCATTTCAAATCCGTTCGATGCACATTTAAGCTCAAAAGCCTAACCATAATCATAATCATGATATCATGCATAGGAATACCTCACGCTCATGTCAATATGGTGCAAACACCCAAAATGCTCAGGGAGCCATTAACAATAGACATTCATGTGATCATATTGTTGTCTTAACTAATATATTATCAAAATTATTTGCATAAACATGATTGTATTTAACCCACTTCATACTTTTCATAAAATCTAATACTCATGAATTAATATGGTATGGATGATGCGAGAATAACATGGGTAATGGAGAATCAATCTAAAATCATCAATACAATATGAAATTAAAGTAAGTACATGTTTAAATCCACATTTAAATCATGATATACATCGCCTATGCAAAATTTAAACCTTAAAGGGGACATGCACCTTCAAAACTTCATAATCTCAATGCGAACCATCATATTAGGGCATAAATCCACTTAAAACCTTTAAATAATCATAGTCCATACATTAATTGAATTTAATAAATCATAATAATAAAAATCCAAATTTAAAGTAAGCTTAAATTCATAAAAAATAATTTGAAAAGAGTTTGGGTCTTCTTTGTTGAATGGAACCAAGGATCAAAATCCACATACCTTGACAAATGAAGAAGTTTCAAGAGAAATTTGAAGGAGAAATGAGTTTCCCTTGATTCTCAAGTTTGCAATCCACAAGAGTTCTTTGAGAGAAGCTTGGGAGAGTTTTCAAATGTGACGAATGAATTTGAATGTTAGCATTAGAGTTTAGGTCATGAGGAAGTCTATAGGTAGCATAAGAAGTCCCAAAAGACCATTAGAATAAATTGTATTTACAAAAATGTCATTAATGAAATGAGTTAAAAATTATACGTCATCACTTTAAGGAAGGATATACTGCCCGTGTGGCACTACACGGACCATGTACTTGCCCGTGAACCAACACTTAGACAAAAATCCACATGACTAAGGTCCAAAACGATAATCCTATACTTACAATTTTTTTGATGAAAAATCGATAACACAGATAGGCCACATGATATGTGTGAAGCTACACAGGCCGTGTAGGTACCACCTCCCTTAGAAACATTTCTATGGCCAAGTTACCAGATGGTGATTAAACACTTAGAAAGATTTTCACTCCAAAAGTCATACGAAGGGCCTCATGGCCCGTGAGACACCACACGGTCTGTGTGGGTGGCTGTGTCCTCTCACTTAGTCCCAAACGGAGGAATTCCATGCCTAAGGCCACCACACGACCCTCCACATGGTCTGTGAAGTGTCACACGGCCCGTGTCGGGTCCAAATATGGCGTGCCTTAGCTTGAAACTCCACACCAAGTGCCAACACCCAATTTTGAAACCAAGGGTCACCCCAAGGAGTCCCTACATAGGCCTTCTGACATCACATGGACCGTAAGGGCACCCATGGAGTGTCACCTTGGTCCAAAACTTCCCCAAACCAAAATTTTCAAGGTCCAATGAGGTCGTAAAATGTCTGGGTCATTACAAAAAACTAAATCAAATTAAATTGAAGTATCAACACCAGATGGGCACAAATCGATCTTGCAAGAAAATTCATTTTGTCATCTCTAGTATCAGCTAGTGTTGTCACTTATGTGAAACAAACACATTACGATACCAAATTATACGTAAGTGTCAACACAAGATGGACATAAATCAATCTTGCAAGAATATCAATTTTTGTCATCTATAGGATCAAATAGTGTTGTCACTTGTGCTAAACAAACACATTATAACTAAAGCACACTCTAAAAATTCAATCATATCCTAAAAATCACACTAACCCTTAGCAAAATGCAAGTATTGTATATTGAATAAAAATTCTAATATATATAATAATTAAAATTTTGAAAGAAAAATACCTTGACTTTTTTCAATTAGCTATGGAAATGGAGGGCTGGTGGTAGCGAGCTTAGCTTGACGGTGTGGAATATATCCTACAATAATTTAAAATTTCTAAAGTTTTAAGATTTCTACGTGCAAGTTTAATTTTTCTAAGTTAAAGTATAAACTTTCAAATTTCAAGTATAATTAATATACAAGCATCTAAAATAGAGAATTTATACAAGGCAAAATAATTTCAAAAAACATAAGTACAAACCTAAAGTTAATTGGAGTTCTAACTTAAAGTTGGATTTTCCTAGATTAAATTCTATTTCATGACATTCAAGTTAATTAGTTTTTTCTTAACTTAAACTTCAATATTTAAAGTTCTATTTCATGATATTCAACTTAGATTTTTCTAACTCAAAATGTACAATTTAAAGTTCATATATTCGACCAAGATTCCTAATGTTCAACTATTTAAATTTTCTATGTTAAAAGTACCAACTTTATACATACAATATGATGTTCTAAATCTAAGTTCATGTTATTAACCACCTAAAATTCTAAAGTTCTAATTGGTTCTAAAATATAAAGTTCAAAATTTATCCGGCCTAATGTTTAAGTTCTAAATTTAGGTTTCAACTTCTAATAAGTTCAATACAAATTTAATATAAAAAATAATCTAATATCTTCAATTCCAACACAAAAATACCAAATGTAAAATCTAAATAAAAAAACTCTAAATTCAAAGAAAAGCCCAAAAATCTAATTCAGTTCTAAGTTGTAATTAGAATTATTCAAAAATCCTAAAGTTCACAAACTTAATTGGAATTAGAAGCTCTAAATAAATTCTAATTATGTTAATTCATGATATTTAAGTTGAAATAATTCAAAGTTCAACATTTCTAACTTCCCTCTATTACTTATAAATCTAACTTTTAACTTCAAGAACACTTCAATTCAAAGTAACAAATACTCAAATTTATAATCTAATTAAAAAAACTAAAATTCAAACTAGACTCCATAAATCTTTATTCACAAATTCATACTTAAATATTCAAACCAACAATTCAAATACACTTTACTTCAAACTTAAAAAAAAACTCAAATCACAAACTAATTCGAAATACCCCAATTTAAACTAAACCTTAAAATCAAAACTTAACTTTCTTCACTAATTCATAATCAATCTTACAAATTAACAACGTTAACAGAATATATTCAACAATATATATATAAAATAAACTAACTAACGATTCAATAATTTGTAAATTTCCAAAACAAAAACCCTAACTAAATATTGGCTAATAAATAAAACAAGAGAAAGAGAGAAGACAGAGAAAGGTGTACCTGGAGATCAAGCAGGTGGGGACCAGCAGAGGTGTACCTGTCACATTTCCATAGCGATGCAGTCTGTTGCTTTCTGTTCCATGATTTTTTCCACTCTTTTTATTAGTTTTTATCCCTAATGTTATTTTCATGCTTAAAATTTTCCCTAAATGTAACATATAATATCAGAAATATAATTTAATTTTAATAAAACACATGATATTTATTTGTCGGTCCATATAAATTTGTACCTTGCCAAAAGAACTCGACTCACCCATGGACTCAAATCAAGACAAAACACATTTTAAATAAGTGAAAATATCATTTTTATTATAATGAAATTATTTTTTTCTCCATTGAATCTTTATAGGCTTCATCCAACTAAGAACATACATGCCTCAAGTTGCAGTTTATTTTTTATTTTTTAAATGAATTTTACTTTTACTTTTTCCTGAATAGATCATGTCGTTATTTCACATAATATTAAATGTTATTTTTCCTATATATCTTGGCTAGTTAATTCTCATGACCCAAAATTTGAGTGTGATGGCACTCACCTAACCCACCAAGGCAAGTCAATTCAAAATCCAAACCACTTAACAACAAAGATAAAAGCGGAAGATAACAGTCTAATAATAAAGAAAAGCACTAGTATCACATGTACAAGTCTCTAAGTATGGAATACTCAAATGAACTACATGTCATGATGTCTAGTTCACAATTAGAACAAAACATAATGGTAGAATCTCTGAAGGTCTGCTGAAGGAATAAGCTACCTCCAGATAGATCCCAAAGCTCAAATCTATAAAAATGTACAAAAAGGTGAGCACCAAACAACAAGGTACTCAACAAAATGGAACTAACCTAAAGTAAAGCGATGAAAAACACAAGTAACTCCTTAAATTCCAACCACAATCCACCAAACTAAAAGCCTATAATTAGATAAGTTCCAACACAAGATAATATACAAGCCTCAATAATATAGATATACGCATTGCGTAGCATAATGACTCAACACATAATCATATCTAGATACATCCAACAATTACTCAAGTCAATAACATAATAAAATAGACAATTCTATATGCAATACAATGGTAATATAAAAAAATTATGACTTGAGATGAAGAGAATACCATGAGATGTCAGTAATGCGATGCAATGTCAGATAATCATGATGCATATTTTTTCTATGATAAACATCCAATGACCATATAAATGCTTTAGTCAAAACCCTTGGGGGCTACACATGGACTATGTATCTATGAGCATTGATACAAGACCTCAAGTAATGCTCACCCATCAAGAAAAGACCTCGGGTAATGCTCGCCCATTAAGAAATGACCTCGGACCCATCCAAAAATAAACTCAGACCGTCAACATATTACCTCAGCTTGACGGGTAGAGTCCTCGGCCACTAATCCACATGTTACCTTATTCACATCTTGATTGTAGTCATCGCAAGTATCAATGCAAAAATAATAATAAATACAATGTGCATGATCACAATTATATCATAGTATCAACGTCATTATGATCCCAATGTTTCAATATCATCAGTAGCTTAATAACGTCAATATCTCAATATCACCACAGTCATAAAGTATTAGTCATATCAAAATATAAGCACCACCTCGCTATAAATATAGAATGATTCACAAGATCATATTGGTTAGAAACCACAATTAACTGATAATTTAATATATATCACCTTGTGAACACTTATTCAATCTAAAAAGTTATGATCAAGCCTATAATAATACTCAATTCCACCTCAAAATACTCAATTCCATACACATAGAAGCATACAAGGTTCATTCACGATTAACAAAATGTTAGAAATTAACTTGCCTCAACTAAATTCTCAAATTAAGTCAAAATTGTCATTTTTCCCCTTCTATGGTATGCTAAATCACCACAATCTATTCAATTAAAACAACAAAATCAAATAATAAATCTAATGACACTAAAATTAATTAGTTCGGAGAAAAAAGACTAAAGTGGTCAAGAATCTCATGCCAAAAACCATAGTTAGAAATTGAAAATTAAAATATGAAGGGCCCATTTTGAGAAAAAGTTCCAAAGTTGAAAGGGTGGTCAATTCCATCAAGGCCAAGGGTCTTCTCATGCTTCTAATAGGGGGTTTGCCAATGACTTCGCAAGGGCCCAAGGTGTTGGTGGTGTGGTTCCTAATAATGTGTGTTCAAAATGTGGTAAGGGTAATAGGGGCCGGTGTTTGAAATACACTAATATATGTTATGAATGTGGGGAAGTAGGTCGCAATAAGATTGATTATCCTCGTAAGTGCAATAAGGGCAAGGAGGTTCGTCCACAAGGTACAAATGCAATTTCTTTGAGGAGAGATGGTCAACAAGGTGGTGTCCCAAGGCACAATCGGTTCTATGCACTCTAAGAGAGGTAAGGTGTTGAGGAGATTCCTGATATCGTCACCAGTATGCTACTAGTCTTTAATTTTGATGTGTATGCATTAATTGATTCGAATGCTATTCTTTCTTTTGTTACCCCTTTTATTGCAAAAAAGTTCCTTATTGAGCCTGAATTTTTGTGTGAGTCTTATGAGGTACTTACTCCTATTCGTGCATCTATTATTGCTAGAAAGGTTTATAAAAATTGTCCCATTTGCATTATCCATAAGATCTTGCCTTGTGATCTTGTTGAGTTGGAAATGGTGGATTTTAATATCACACTTGGGATGGATTGGTTGCATGCATTCTCTACTGATTGTAGAATCTATAGGGTCAAATTGTAATTTCCAAATGAACCCATCCTTGAGTAGAAGAGTCATGATTTAGTGGTCAAGGGTAGGTTCATCTCTTGCATTATAGCCCGTAAGTTGACCTCTAAGGGGTGTCTTTATCATCTTCTGAGGGTAAGAGATGTGTTCAAGGTCCTTCCTATAGAGTTAGTTCCTATTGTAAATGAGTTCCTTGATGTCTTTCTAAATGACCTTCTTGGTATTCCTCCCAAAAGGGAAATAGATTTTTGTATAGACCTCTTTCTCGATACTCAACCCATTTCTATTCCCCCTTATCGTATGGTCCAGACGGAGTTAAAGTAGCAATTGAGGGATTTGTTGGAGAAGGATTTTATTAGGCCTAGCCAATCATCTTGGGGTGAACCAGTGTTATTTGTAAAGAAGAAAGATGGGTCCCTTAGAATGTGTATAGACTACCGACAACTCAATAGAGTCACCATAAAGAATAAGTAACCTCTTCCAGGGATTGATGATTTGTTTGACCAATTGCAAGAGGCTAGTCACATCTCTAAGATTGGACTTCGGTCCAGCTACTATCAAGTGAAGGTAAGGGAGTGTGATATTCCTAAGACGACCTTCCAGACTAGATATGGGCATTATGAGTTTGTTGCAATGCCTTTTGGGTTGACCAATGCACTGGCTATCTTCATGAATCTTATGAATAGGGTCTTTAAATCATACCTTGATTCATTTGTTGTGGTTTTCATTGATGATGTTTCGATCTATTTCACATAGTGAGGAGGAGCATATAGGTTATTTGACGGTAGTCATACAAAGATTGAGGGAAGAGAAGTTGTATGCGAAGTATAAGAAGTGTGAATTTTGGTTGCAAGAGGTTGCCTTTCTAAGTCATGTGGTGTAGGTGGATCCTAAAAATATGGAAGTGATTCGAAATTGGCCTAGACCATTGACCTCGTCGGATATTAGGAGCTTCTTGGGCTTATCGGGTTACTACCTGAGGTTTGTGAATGAATTCTCTTCTATTGCTTCTCCTATGACCAAGTTGACTCAAAAGAAAGCCAAAATTTTGTATACTGATGAGTGTGAAAAGAGTTTCTAAACATTAAAAGATAAGCTTGTGTTCGCTCCTATATTTTCACAACCGGAAGGGTAAAAGGGTTTGTTATGTATTGTGATGCTTCAAGGGTTGGTTTGGATTGTGTATTGATGCAAAATTTTAAGGTGATAGCCTATGCTTCTAGAAAACTCAAAGTACATGAGAAGAATTATTCAACCCAAGATCTAGATTAGCCACCATGATCTTTGCTTTAAAAATTTGGCATCACATTTATATGGGGTGCATGTTAATGTATTTACTGATCATAAGAGTCTTTAGCATGTCTTCACTCAAAAAGATCTCAACTTGAGAATAAGAAGGTGGTTAGAACATCTTAAGGACTATGACATAAGTGTGTATTATCATCCTGATAAGGCTAATATGGTGGCAGATGCTTTGAGTATGGTGTCTATAGGTAGCCTAGCTCATGTTGGTGATGGTGGCAAAGGGGTGGCTAGGGAGGTCCATCAGTTGGCTAGATTGGGGGTTAGGTTGGAAGAGATGGATAATTGGGTTGTTGTGGTAGTTGATGGCTCTAAATCTTTATTGGTTGAGGAGGTGAATGCTAATCAAGATCTTGACCCTGCTTTGTTAGAATTGAAGGCATTGGTAAAGGGTGGTAAGGTAGAGATTTTCTCCCTAGGGGGATATGGTGTCTGTAATACCAAGGTAGATTATGTGTGCCTTGTGCTGATGGCTTAGGAGAAAAGATTCTTGATAAGGATCATGGTTCTTCCTATTCTATTCACCCCAGTTCTACTAGGATGTATAGAGATTTGAGAGATATGTATTGGAATGGAGGAATAAAGAGAGACATTACCAAATTTGTATCCAATTGTCATAGTTGACAACCAACCAAAGTCGAGCACCAAAGGCCGAGTAGCCTAGCACAAGACATAGATATTCTTACTTAGAAGTGGGAAGAGGTTAATATGAATTTTATGGTTAGGTAATCAAAGACTAGAAAGGAATTTGATTCCATTTAGGTTGTGGTTGATAGAATTACAAAATCAGCTCATTTTCTACCGTTTAAGACCACTTATGGAGCTGAAGACTATACTTGGTTATATATTCATAAGTTGGTGAGGTTACATGGGGTTTTGTTATCCATTATATCGGATCGTGGTGCTCAATTTACTTCACATTTTTGGAGGTCCTTTCAAAGGGATCTTGGTATAAGAGTTAAACTTAGTACGACCTTTCATCCTAAAATGGATAGCCAAGCCGAAAGAACTATCCAAACACTTGAGGATATACTTAGGGATTGTGTATTGGAGTTTGAGGGTAGTTGGGATGATCATCATCCATTAATTGAGTTTTCTTATAACAATAGCTATTATTCTAGCATTGGTATGACTCTTTTTGAGGCCCTCTCTGGTAGGCATTGTGGATCACCAGTTGGGTGGTTTGATGTTGGAGAGGTGGCTTTGTTGGGTCCAGATCTAGTTATGGAGGCTCTTGAGGAGGTTAGGATGATTAGAGAAAGGTTGAAGATAGCCCAAAGTCGACAAAGGTCCTATGCCAATTTGAGGAGAAGGGATCTTGAATTCAAAGTTGGTGGTTAGACGGTGTCACCCATGACGGGTGTAGTTCATTTTGGTAAGAAGGGCAAGTTGAGTCCAAGATATATGGGTCCTTATATGGTGATGACGAGGATTGGGAAGGTAGCTTATTAGTTAGAATTGTTTAGTGAGATGGATTTGGTTCATCCGCTCTTTCATGTATTCATGTTGAGGAAATAAGTGGAAGACCCTAATGCTATTGTGCCTCTTTATGTTGTGGGTGTTGTTGAAGACAACTTGACCTATGAAGAGGTTCCGGTTCAAATTTTTGATAGGCAAGTGAAGAGGTTGAGGAATAAGGATGTGGCTTCTGTTAAGGTCCTTTGGAGGGATCAACAAGTCGAAAGTGCTATATAGAAGGCCGAAGCGGACATGCAAAAGCGATATCCTTATCTCTACCATTATACTCAAGCCTAAGGTACTAATTTTAATCCTCTATATGATATCATGTCTTAAGTTCACCCCTCATGTAATTCCATACATTCATGTTTAAATTGACAAGTTCGTGATGATTTTACACTTATGTTGATATTTTTGAAATAATATTTAAATGCATTGTTAAATCCTTATGTGCATTGAAATTGTCATAATTACGTCTCTCATATACCTTTTTTTGACATTCGAGGACGAACGTTCCCAAGGGAGAGATATTAAAATGACCCCAAAAAGTGCCCAAAAATGTGTCTTGGAAGTTCCTGGAATCATAATTTTCATATATCTCAAAATCCATGTGTGGTATCAAAAATCAGACATCATATTCTTGTTCAGGGGAAAAATTGAATGCGAAATGGTTCTAACTCTGATTTGAGAGCAATCGTAGCAAAATTTGGAAATAGCAAAAATGCAATTTTCAATGAGCTATTTGAGCCCTTGGCACGTGCCAAGGGTGTGCCAGTGTGTTATTTTTGTGCTAGTTTTTCACTTCAGTCCAAGGCTTTTGGGTCTTGGACGTATGTCTTCCCATTCGTGAAAATACTTATACATAGCTATATTTCATCTTCATATCATATAAGACATTCCCCAACACTCTCTCAAACTCTTAGACTAATATTTCTCTCAAAATTCAAGTGTCCAAATCTCTTTCGAATCTTAAGGAATTCATCCAAGCTGCAAGTCTCCATTCAAATCTTCTTCTCTCAAAATTCAAGTGTCCAAATCTCTTTCGAATCTTAAGGAATTTATCCAAGCTTCATGTCTCCATTCAAATCTTCATCAGAAAATTCTCCAAGGATAAGGTATCAGGGTTTCATTCATGGGTTCCTTTCACCTATGATGCCCAAGCTTCCTTTTACCTATGAATCCCAAGCTTCCTTTTTACCTAAATTACATTATTTCAAGTTGATTTACTTATGGTTCTTACTTATTATGAATTAGACTATGAACAATGTAGGGAGGTCCATCAGTTGGCTAGATTGGGGATTAGGTTGGAAGAAGTTATTAATGGTCATATTATAGTTGTGGATGGTTCAAAAGGGGTTTCAAAAATTATGACTATTTTAGCATCTTTTGAGCTATGAATCTAAGATCCATTATGGGATTTGATGAAGGATTTTGACATATATTGCTTGAGGGTGTTACAAAGTACTAATGAATGGTTTTACATTGAATTTTCTTGCATTATTGATGAATGGTTTTACATTAAATTTTCTTGCATTATTGATGAATGGTTTTACATTGATTATGTTGCTTATCTGTTGTTGCATTGCATCCTACATACTTAGTATATTCAAATATACTAACGCATACTCTATGCTTACATGATGTCACTATGTAGGAATCAAAGCCCCACTTGAGCATCTTCCTCCATGTGGCTACTATGATTTCTCCCATACTAGTTGGTGAGTCCTCCATTCTGAGTCTATGATCTCATGCTATGTACTAAAACTATCTTTCTTTTATGTATGTATTGACCATGAGGGTGAGCCCAGTTGCTTATCTTGACCCCCGCTCCTATCTAAATTTTAGAGGTGTTGTTGGACATGATATGTATTGAGTCTTGAGTCTCTTATTTTGATGTTTATGATATGAAAGTTTCCCTTTAGCCCATTTGCCCTTATTTCTAATCTAAATTATGTTGTTTAATTACTTCGCAACCAACGATGTGTAATAATATGTTAAGAGGCTTGTTTAGGGTCCCTCCGGGTTTCTCATTTGTTGTGTCATATCTAGGTCATATGCTTGGTCGTGATAATCGTACTTTTAGACTTATTAAAAAAATGAGGCAAGGCAACTTTTAGGAAGAACAAAATAATAATTAGATCGGTCATTCCATAAATAACTTTTGAGGTCATTACATCATCCACTACTAAAAATAATATTCATCCTTGAACATGAGATAAGGGACATACCTATAGACTCCAACAACTGAGGGTGTCGGGCCTGCATATCTGACTCTATCTCCCATGTAGCCTCACTCTCGGGTGATATGCTGCAAAAATACATCACTTTTGATGCTTAAAACTTGGAATTTTGTGTGTTTTCAATATGATGTTAGTTGGTGTTATGTCTTTTTTTTGTTTATATTTTAAGGATTATAGGTTGGCCTTGATTTTGAGAGAAATTGTAGAAGTTGCTGATTTTACTATTATACGAGACCTCTGCAAGTCGTAAGATGGTTTCTTGAACAGTTTCACTAACAGACTAGTTTCTGAAGTTTATTCTATGAACATGCAGACAAGTCGTAGAAGGTTTTATGAGTCGTATAAAAGATGGTTTGTGCCCTTAGGATCAGAGATTGAGACATTCTGAAGTTTCATCAGACAAACCCCCTTTATGGACCGTAAAACACTTTACGAGCTGTAGAGGAGTGTCATAGAGTTGAAGTCTAGATTTTGAGCTATTGAGTATGTGACCCCGATTATGGGTCATGGAATGGAAAATGTCCCATAAAAACTTTTCGTATGGCATGCCGACCAGTTCTCCTATTTTGTTTAGGACATGTATTTTACTCATTATAAATTGGTTTTTTCAGTTGTTTTTCTTAAGTTTTCACCTAGTACTCAGAGAACTCGGTATTTAGAGAGAGAAAATTGTGAGATCATATAGGAGAGTCTTTGAGAACATTTGTTTTGAATTTCATCTTTAAACTTGTGATTTTTATTGAAGTTGGATTTGAATGTTCTTAATTTTATTATGTAAGTTTTCAATTATGTTTTATCAATCCATAATTATTACATTTATGGAAAGCATGAGTAGCTAAATCCATAACTAGGGTTGTGGGAACCATGAAGGACTACCAAAGTAAAACTGGATAATTCATGATCCTTAGAAGGTGCATATGTATGCATTAATTAACTCTTTTCATTTTGCGTGTTTTCTAATGGTAGCCAACCTTAGAACACATCTAGTATTATTGACTGGACCAAGGTAGTAATGAATAGCAAAGGGATTAATTAACAGGATTCGATTAATATGTTCTCGTCTAATCAACTAAACTGGGCCAAAAGGAGGTTGTACTTGGACTAATAGGTAATGGTTAGTAATGCACATTATGGAGATGGGCCAAGTCGCATAGTTAAATTACAGCACAACTTTGACCATAGGGCTTGGTGAACATAACATACCCCTTTGCATGCTATACACTAGAAAATAATTAGGTTATTAATGATACTATGTTGAGGAATCATGGGAAATATAATACCTTAGTTTCTCTCCATATTGACTTCTCTCTGTGATAGTTAGTTTAGTTATATTCTCCATCAATTATTGCAAACTCTCTCCACCTCTTTGTGGAAGTAAGTTGGTTAATCATTCAGATTAAAATCAATGAATTCTCTTGAGTCTACGTATTCCCTGTGGATTCGACCCTAACCTTTATTAGGTTCTATTTCTTGACAGAGACCGCTTTGTCCTCTAAAAAAATGTTGTAACTTGGGCGACATTAAGATTTTGGCACCGTTATCGAGAAATAAGGCTAGACTTAGTGAATTCATAAGTAATTCAAGTCTTAATCCATAGTTCCCTTATTTTGCTTTTGTTTGTTGTTTTTGTTCTTTTTCTAGGTATAAGTGTAGTGTATGCCCAACACTTGGACTCAAGGCAATCCTTTAACTTCATTTGACCCAGAGATCCACAGAATGTTGAGAAAAATGTCCCAAGACAACGCCAACAATACGACCAATGCAGCTCTGAACAAGAATAATAATGAGGATTCTGAGAATGAGAACCCACCTCCTATGTAGGACATTGCTCCACATCCTCAGGATTTCAATGTCAATGCTTACCAGTGGAATCAATATAGGTTGAACCTATGGCTATGTTGGTGACTGGAGCTATTGTATTGCCACCACTACCAGCAGACATAAAGTTCACAGTCTGGAGTGGGTTACTTTAGATATTGCAGAACTGTGGGCTCTTTGCAGGCTTACCATCGAAGGATCCTTATAGCAACCTACACAATATGGTATTCATCTATAAGAGTGTGATGGGAACATAAAATTTGTCAATGGATGTTGCAAGACTTGGTGTCTTCCCATTATCTCTCATAGAAAATGCAACATTATGGCTATTAGAGTTCTTGCAGAGTTTGATTGACAGTTGGGTAGACTTATAAAAGGCCTTTTCAGGAGGGGTACTTCCCTAGATCGAAGAAGCTCAAGTTGAAGGACCAGATCAACAACTTTGAGCAACTTCCTAGTAATTCAATTAGGTCTACTTGGGAGTGGTTCACCAAATGACTGAGGAGCATCCCTAACCATAAAACAGTTGATGATACTTTGATGGAGATCTTCTACCATGCCCTTAATAACAACAGTTAGGCCTGTGCTAGCACTATTATGAGGGCATATTCTTGGATCAACTATTTGCAAGGATCATAGAGCGAATGGAAAAAGTGGTAAAGACTAATCGTGCATGGGGGCAGAGAGACAGAGCATCTACCCAAATTTCATATGCTATCAGTATTAGTCTAAAACAAGCACAAATCAATGCAGAAATCATGCAGTAGCTTGCTCAGATTCACATAGGTATAGAGGTCATGCTGAAGTAGAACCATGAGCAAGTAAATACAGTGGTTCATCAACCTCCACGTGCATATATTATGATGGGCCATAATATGATGAGGACACATGTTTTTTTGTTGATCAGACAGTGGTTTTTTGAACCAATGCCCAAGGGTCCATCAGGACTATTAGCGCAAAGGTCAAGGAAATCAAGGTAGGAACTTTAATAAATATAGAGCTTCTAGGGAAAACTTTGGAGGTTACTATGATAGGAACATAGGTCCAGAGAGAGATACAGATTGGGATCATAGAGAAGGCTTTAAAATGGTCTTTATATGCTACCACATAATCATGACGCAGGTGTAAGTAGTTCTAGAATTGAGAAGATGTTTGATCGCCTACTGAAGAAAGTTGAGACATAGGATAAGACTCTGAGAGGCATAAAATCAAAGATTTCAAGTATTAATCAGAAAATAGAGTCATACTTTGTGGCTATCAAACAACTGGAACAACAGTTTAGTCATGTGTTGACTAAACTTAATCAATGTCAGAAGGGTACACTGCCTAACAACATAGTTTAGAATCCTAAAAATGAAAGGCAGTGTAAAGCCGTTACTACTCAGGATGGCAAGAGCACCATTGATCCTCCTATGCTAATTGATGAGGAAGAGGTTTGAGAGAAGATAGATATGGCCAAGGATGTAGAGATAAGAGATGATCATGGCAAGGATGGGGTGAGTGAAGTTGTTGATGCATTACAGAAGTTGAAGCCCGTTCCTAGGCCTCATCCCCCTTTCCCTCAAAGAATCAAAAAAAGGGAGGAGGAAGGAAAATTCAAGCACATTCTCTTCATGCTAAAATAGCTCTCCACCAATTTTCCTCTCATTGAGGTATTGTAAAAGTTGCCAGTGTATGCTAAGTACATAAATGGCTTGGTCACTAAAATGTGCACTGTGAACTAGGAGCTCTCCCAAGAGCTTCAGCATTGTAGTGCTATTGCTATGAGGTCCTTGATTTAAAAATGAAAAGATCCTGATACTTTCACCATGCCCTGAACCATTGGAGATGTGGAGTTTGCAAGGGCATTATGTGATCTAGGTGCCAGCATTAATCTGATGCCCTTTGCATTCTGCAAAAATCTTTGATTGGGAGCCCCTACTACAACTAGCATGTGGGTCTTGATGGCGGACTGTACGGTGAAAATGCCTATGGGGATACTATGCGATGTGCAGGTAAAAGTGGAAAAGTTTATATTCCTTACAGATTTTGTGATTCTAGATTTGAAGTTGACTTTGCATCCCAATCATCTTTGGAAAACCGCTCTTAGCTACTGGGCAAGCACTAGTGGATATGGAAGCTGGTCAGTTCAGGTTTAGATTAAATGACAAAGAAGTCATCTTCAGTATCTATCACTCTATAAAATATCCAGATGATTCAAAGAATGATATCTGGGCAATTAGTGAAGTCTGAGTAACCAATTTGTCCAAGTCATGCCGCGATAATAAATCAAATGCTACTTAGGAGGCAACCCAAGGCTTTTGATGTAATAGTATATTTATAGGTTTATTTTAAGTTTTTGGATTCATAGGTAATTTTTTTTCTTGTATATTAATTGTAACTTTGGACATTGGGCTGGTTGCATGTTGGGTAACAGTGTGTTCTATGAAGAGTATGCAGGTACAGTATTGCCACCACTACCAGCAGACATAAAGTTCACAGTCTGGAGTGGGTTACTTTAGATATTGCAGAACTGTGGGCTCTTTGCAGGCTGACTAAATAAGCCATTTTGACTGAGAGGAGCAGCAGGAAATGTCTCTATGATATGGTCCACGAGCTGTAAAACACATTACGACTTGTACCCCATCTTTTAGAGATTCCCAGTGAGCACAAATAGTATGCAGTCCGATCTACGAGCCAACTTTATGATCCGCAGATCAAACTACGGGTTATGAATAGGGCTCATGGACCCTAGGTAAGTTTCTTTAAAAACTTTACTCCATGTTGAGGTATCTACGACTAACTCTATGAGCCATAAATCACTTTACAACTCATAGACAGGTCTATGAAACCTAGTCTTGATATCTAGGGTTTGGATGTTCTACGAAACAATGGATTACGGGGCATAAAATACTTTATGGCCCGTAATAGGGTTTCTATAGTCCAGGCCCATTAAATTTTCAGTTGACCCGATCAAGGTATAAATAATGGGGTCAAATTATTTAGACCCCATTCTTGACCTAAATTACAAAATTCGCTTGCTGACCTCTCCCATTCGTAAATCAGGCTACCGATGGCAGCCGTACACCTATTTTTGGGTGAGTTTCTGATAACCTAGGGTTTCTTGCCTAGTCACCTCTTCCATCTTCTTCAACTTAATCACAAATCATAGTAAGTCGTCAGTTAAATTGAAACCCCTATTTTGCCTTGTTTTGAATGATTGAATTTGAAATTATGTTGGAAAGGGTGTTTAGACATAAAATTAATGTTTGAATTTAATTCATGTTATGGGAAATTGGGTTGCCCATGTTTGAATAGTGGTTTAAATCCACAATTAGGTATCATAGCCCTGATTTCTTATGCTAAATTATTGTTCGTGCCTATTGATGAAACCTCTATATGTGATTAATTGATTTTTCTATGTGAATTGGTGGGTGATGACATAGGTGAGTAATCTTGTTGAAAATTAAGCATACGTGGTAGGAATTGTAGGGTAAATCATGCATAATCACTTACGATGGGGTATATGTTTTGAAGAATATGTTGAGGGTATTGGTTGTGGTATGGGGATCATGTGAGTATGCTGGTAATATGTTTGTCGAAAAAGGTCATTTGGGGTTCTTGTGATGGGCTTAGAAACTTAGGTGACTGAACTTTCTTGCCCTCGAGAGGTCTTTATGGCCCTTGGATTATTCCATGAGATTCTAGAAACTTGATATTCTAAGTATCCATTAGACGAGACTTTCTACGAGTCATAGATTACTTTACGGCTTGTTTAGGGGTCTCGTAGATCGCTAACTGAAATTGATATGCTCACTCAAAATCTCTACGATCAAGTCCATTACTCGTAAACCATTTTACAAGTCGCATCTAGTCTCGTAGATTTTTCTAGTAACAAAACTTGTTTGATCCAGTACTTTACAAAAGCTCTTTAGGGCTTGTAATATCTACTACGGCCCGTAAAGGAGCTTTTATAGACCCTTCAATAACTTAATTTATATTATTGTTTACATCCCATGTTTTGATTTATGGGTATAACCATAGTCCGAATATGTTCATGTTTCCCGTACTTTGGCCCCAAAAGCCAAGCATGACGAGATCAGGACCCTACAAATATGGCTTAGAGATGAGCCTTCGGATGATGAGCAGGCCACTACACTAAGTGGCTCACTTGTGGTATTGGACGTCAATCAGACCCAGATGTGGCTCAACCATAGACCAGAGCCACTGCCAGCACTAGGCAGACTCAGGCTCTTATTGTTCGCACTCCTCAGTCTGAGGAGGGAGGAAGTGACGAGAGTGGTTTACCATAGATGACTTCATCCGGAGAGGAGTCCAACTCTGAGAGAGGCTTTGAGGAAGGATTAGAGACAGAGTCCTCCATCGCACCCCGATCCTCACCAAATACTCCTGACGCCCTTACTAGTTGATGGTGCTTCGAGGGAATGTAGGAGATATAGTGGAGGGTATGTAGCCAATAGAGCGAGGCAAGCTAATTCGGTCCATCTATAAGGAGCCCCGAGTGATCTCAGATAAACTTGATAGTGTCCCCATACTATAGACAATGATAACTCGGTATAGGCTTCAATAGCTCAAATATCGACTTGGACAATACTCCTCGACTATGGTGAGGGAGTTTTATAACTCATATGTAGCCACTATTTAGAGCACTCTTCCCAAGGGGAAGAAGCCCCTCGCTCAGCCCAGACTGATCGAGACGAGAATGAGGGGCTAAAAGGTGGATATATCGGAGGCCACCATCCACTGGATACTATACAGAATAGAGTTGCTTGCCCCTAGATCAACCGTAGAGTTCGACTATAGGGTGGGGTAGATGACGAACCCATTTGTGATAAATGATCCAGAGTGACCAACCACTTTGATAAAATGGGTGGCCAATTTGATTATTGAGCAAGGTCCGGGACTAGCATAGGTCGCCATACACTCGAAGCCTATTGTAAAGGCTTCGCTTAGTTTCCCTGTGGAAGGTTGTTCGTTCACATATTCAGCCTACACTTGCCGATAATACACTGATGTCAAAACATGTGATTTTGGTTACTACTATCTTAGCTTGCTATGATATTGACTGGGCCCACCTTATCGCCGAGCAAATTCATGACGCCACATTGAAGAGGTCCACCTCTATCCCATTCCCGTACTTGACATACAGGCTCTGTCTAGAGTCAAGGGTGGAGATTTTGCACCAACTGGACAAGCTGATTGAGGCCTAGCGTATATTGGAACCCCGCCTAGTCACAACTGAAGAGAACTCCGTGGCAACCCAGCAAGCACAGCCTCTACCTATGCCTAAGATGTTTTCCCTAGCGCCACCGCTTAAGGGTTCATAAATTACCATCACTACGGCTGCTACTACTGAGAAGAAGCCCTCGTGGCCTAAGGCAGATGAGAAGAGGGAGCCCGCTACTTTTGTTCCTATACTACAAGCCATGGTACCACAAGCTACTTTTGCAACCATGGTATACATGTTCGCCACATCTATATAGGCCCTTACATAGTGGTTATCATATGCTGAGTCACAATTGACTCAGCTTGCTCATCAAATTAGGCAATGGGTTAGCCAAGCCAATTCAGACTCAGATGGTTAGATGCAGGTATTCACAATCGCTACTATTTAGTACCATATGTCCACCATGGATGCTCGCATTGACACCTTTGAGGAAAGGGTACAACAGAGATTAAGTGAGGCCCATCTATTAAATATGTCAGGTATTCAGATGGAGATCCAGCAGCTTCGAGCTAACATGATAGCAGGACTTATGGCACCAATTGTACTACTAGTAACTATACCTCTGGTGTCGATGGTTGATCTATTTGCTCCTGATTAGCCTATTCAGCCTTCTCATGGGAAGAGAACCCATATAGAAGATTATTATCCAAATAAGAGATGCTTACGTGCAAGGCTTATAGAGGAGGAGGAACTAGAGCTTGTCTTAAGGAGATTGAAACAGGAGGAGAAGAGACGATAGGCTAGATAGCATGAGATCATTAGGGGTGTTGGCCCCTCCAAACAAGGTACTATTGGTGAGAAGATCACCCCGCAGGAGGAGGGTGGCCAGACTCAGCCACACACTAGCACTTAGGTGCCAAGGTATGTTTTTTGACTCCTATATGTTTTATTTTTCTTTGATTTTATGTATTAGGGACAATGATATCCTTTTCAATGGGGGTGTGGATAGTTATGGGCCTTAGTGATGTCTGTGTAGCTTGTGTCCATAACTACCATAATTTTTTATCCGGGGTTTTTTTTGCCTGTATTCTTTTTCTCCATTGATAATTACTTTCTATTGAACCGGCATGTTTAGGATGTTTGGATGGCATTTGTAGCACATAGTACCAATACTTGTGCTATATAGCATATTTTTGTGTTTTGTTTGAAAATTGATACCCACCAAAAATTTTGATAAGTAGTTAGATAGCAACCATGCATGTTTGGGTGTGTGAAAATGTTTTTTCTAACAAGTGAGGATAAATTGAGATAAAAATCATAATCTAAGAGTCTTTTGTTGATAATGTATGTAGTGCCATATGAGTGTGAGTTTAATCTGCTAGATTCATTTGTTCTGTGCTAATTCAGAACTTCCCTTATAGTAAGATTGTAGATTAATTGGATTAGGAAAGGTCTTAGGCTATTGTTCTTAATAGTCTAGTTATCCTAAAAAAGACCAACAAAAGCTATGACATATGCCCTATTCCTAATATTTTAGCCTATCGTGTACCTATTCTTTTAAAACACCTGATTAACCTAGCCTTGTTAGTTGTAAAATCCTAAAGTTAGCCCTGGTCTTCATGAACATTGTGCACCTTGACTGAGGCAAAAAGCCTAAGTTGAGGGTGGCTACCAAAAGTGGCCCTAGTTTTTGAGGATGGATATTATGCGCCTCAACACATACCAAAAGCCTAAGTTGAGGGTGGCTACCAAAAGTGGCCCTAGTTTTTGAGGATGGATATTATGCGCCTCAACACATACCAAAAGCCTAAGTTGAGGGTGGTTGGTGTAAGGGTGAAATACAAAAATGAGGGGGTGAATTAGTGATATATAGGGAAAAAGGAAAAAACATGTATTGGGTGCAAGAAAAATAAGGCGAAGAACTGAAGAATGAAAAGAAAGCACCTAGAAAAGCTTGAAATAGGACAAAGGGAGAATAAGGTGAAAATGAAAGAGTTGGTAAGGCAAAGTGTAGAAAAACGCAGTGTCAAGAAGGGCCTTCAGTCACTGTGTTCCTATAATATCATACCAAAGCCCCATGAGCCTACATTACAAGCCTAGAAAGCCCTAAAGTGACCCTAGTCTAGTTAGTTAAAGGTCTTAATCATGAGTATAGGGGCAAGCCTATGGTATTAGATATGATGCATGAATATCTTTTTCGAGAGTGAGTGATTTTGCATAGTCCCAAGGTTAAACATGAAAACATCATTGAGTATTAGATATGGGACTTTTTTCTGTGAGGGCACATGTATAGTATTGTTAGCACTAGACTTGTTCAGTTATTGTGGATTGTTGAAAATGCCTTGCTTGTCATAGTTGTATTGTCACGTACACCAATGTGTATTATTTTGCTAAATAGTTGTCTTATCCTATTTTGAAAAGTTTGTGTGGGTGTCTGAGCCTGAAATTTATGTGACATATGCCATTGGGTTGAGGTCTGAGTGTTATTTTATTATCTATTTATATTCTATATAGTTTGAGTCTATTGCTTGAGGATAAGAAATAATTTTAGGTTTAGGGTGTTGATGTGCCGCAAAAATACAGAACTTTAGACTCTTAAAACTTGGAATTTTGTGCGGTCTCAATGCGATGTT
>DF362727.1:0-35205 GCA_000787875.1 Solanum virginianum
AAAATTCAACTTGATATTCTTGATCAGGGAAAAATATTGAGTAGGAAATAGTTCTAACCCCGATTTTAGAAAGACCGAATTACAATTTTAATTTTTGAAATTGGCGAATTCCAGTAAGGGTTTGCGCCCCTGGCGCAACGCGCCTTGGGCACACCCTAGTGTTATTTTTGCCCAGTTATTTTATCTCAGTCCATGGCTTTTGGGTCTTAGCCCTAAGTCTTCCCATAAGTGAAAATACCTATACTTAGCCATATTTCAACACCATATCATACAAGACATTCCCCAATACTCTCTCTAACACTTAGACAAATATTTTACCCAAATTCAAGTGCTAAATCTCATTCCGTATCTTAGGAAAATCACTCAAGCTTCAAGTTCTCATCTCAATCTCCATCAAGAAATTCTCCAAAGTTAAGGTATGTGGGTTTCGACCATTGGGTCCTTTCGCCCATGGTGCCCAAGCTTCCTTTTTACCTAAATTACATATTTCTAAGTTAATTTTACTTATGGGTCTCCTATTACAGATTTGATTATGAACAATGTTGGGGTTTTGTAAAGTGTGATTATTTATGCATGTTTTGAGCTATGAATCTAAGATCTATGATGAGTTTTGATGAGGGTTTTCAATGTATTTTGCAAGGTGGTATTACCAACTGTTGGTGGGTTGATTTACTTCAAGATTTCTTGCATGAATTCACTATTTAATTGTATGGTTTTAGACTAGCATTAGACACCCACCAAGTGTTTGATAAAATATCTAATTTAGGGTTCTTGAGCCATTGATGTTCCATTGCATTACCTATGACTTGTATGACTTTATGTTGATGAAGGAAAGGTATATATGAGTTGATTTCATGAAAAGTATCTATAGTGTTGCAAGTTGACTATACCTAGTTGAGGGAGTACTAGACCTCAATCACCATGGATGGCGGGATGAGACCACCATCAACCAATTGAGGGGTTGATACCTTAATCACCATTAATTGCAGGGTGATACCACCATCAACCAATTGAGGGGTTGATACCTTAATCACCATGGATGGCGAGGTGTGACCACCCCAATTGAGGGGTTGATACCTCAATCACCATGGATGGCGGGGTGTGACCACTATCATAATGTTAGTCTCTTACTACACATGTATATATTCTATGTAAGTATGTTTTACTTCATGCATCACTCATACATGGCATATTGCTATATGTTAATTTATTTCCTAATTATGCATTTTGATTATGTTTCCTATCTCTTGTTGTATTTCATCATACATACTAAGTACATTCAAATGTACTAACACATACTCTATGCCTTCATAATGTTACCACGTATGAACCAGAGCTCCTCGCAATCATCCTTATCCTTCCAGTGGCTAGTACTATCTCTACAAAGCAAGTTGGTGAGTCCTCAATTTCAGAGACAATGTCTTTAATCTTATGTTATGTATAAAGACTCTCTTTCCTTTATTATATGTTTTGACTATGAGGATAAGTCCAGTTGCCTGTCTTGGCCCCCGCTATGTTCTATATTTAGAAGTGTTATTAGATAAGTTATGTAATGATGATATAAGCTTGACTCCCTTGACTCTTTTAATGTTTTGTGAAATGAAGTATTTCCCCTAGTCCCTTTGCCCTTATTTCTATTCTTTTATTGTTGTTTAATTGCTTCCATGACAAAGGATGTGTAATGATAAGTTAAGAGGCTTTATTGGGGTCCCTTTGGGTTTCCCATTCGCCGTGTCACATCTAGGCCCTAGTCTTGGGTCGTGATAATAGACATGGGTTGCCACCAAATATGCCGGTAGCCCTAACCCTAGGCTATCATTGTTCACTCTCCCCAATCTAAAGAGGAAGGTGACAAAGATAGCAATTCTATTCAGATGACTCCTTCCAGAGAGATGTCTGAGTTAGGATCCGGTGATGAGTTGAAAACAAAGTCCTCTGCAGCACCTGTAGTATCACTTTCACCTCTAGATGTTCTATCTAGCTAGTGGTGTATTGAGGGCATGCAGTCCATCTATCGGGAGGGCATACAGAAGAACAAGTATGGCTGACTTGCTCTTTACATTTTTTAGGAGCCCTGCATTATTACTTTAGGATTAGATAGTGTCCTAGGCCTTTAGGACACTATGATCAGATACAAGTTCCAATACCTGGTAGGACCATCAGGTAAGTACTCCTCGACCATAGTTCGGGAGTTCTTTGCATCATCTACTGCCACCGTTCTCAACTCTCTTCTCAAGGGGAAGAATCCCCTCACTCAACACCAGTTGAAATATACATGGGTGAGGGGTCGCCAAGTGGATAATTCAGAGACTACTATCAGTCGAATATTGTTTGGACCAGACTTCCCAATGCCCAAGTCTACTATAGAGTTTGTTAGGAGATTGGGGCAGACTAGAGATACGGCCCTGATGAGAGATCTAGATCGTAGCACTAGTTTGATGAGATGGGTTGCTGACCAGATCACAGAGTATGGCCTGGACCTTGAGTGGATAGCTACTTTGTCAGAGCCTATTATGAAGTCCTCACCAAGCTTCACTAGCAAATTTTAATGGGTTGTGGTGAGATCACAAATCTGGACCACACTTACTGATAATACACTCATACTATACCATGCAATATTAGTTTCCATCATATTAGCTGGCCATGAGATTGACTAGGTCTGCCTGATTGCGGAGCAGACCTATGAGACGGCCATAAAGAGGTCCACCTTTATCCTCTTCCTCTGCTTGATCTATAGACTATGTATAGAGTCGGGGTGGAGATACTACATCACCTAGACTCATTAATCGAGGTTTACTAGACCCTAGATGCTAGCCTGATCAAGGCTGATGATAATCCAGTGGCCCTCTAGCGAGCACCACATCCTCTAGCTCATATGCCAAAGATATTCATTGTGGTGCCACCACCTGAGCCTTCATCCACCATTACTAATGCTTCTACCACTGCTGAGAGGCCCTCACAAACTGAGGTTGATGTGGAGAGGGGACCCATGACTACTACTGTGCCCCAGAGGCTTTGCCCATACCGACAACACCCGTAGGCATGGTTTATATGTCAGCGGCTTCTATTCAAGCTATGGCACAGAGATTGGCCCGCACTGAATTATGGTTGACTCATTGTTATAGTAGATTAGGCCCTAAGTGTGCCAGGCCATTTCTGAGGTTGAAGCTTGTATACAGGCATTTGTGGTAGCCGCAATCCAGGAGAGACTCACACTCGTGGATAGCTGCATTGATACATTTGAGTGGCAAGTATAGCAGACCCTCAGCTCAGCATGGCTAGTAGATATAATGGCCATCTAGATGGAGATCCAGCAGCTCTGGGTTGATATAACAACAGCACTGGCAGCACTGATCGTGTTCCCACTATTCCATCCCTCAGAGCTGGTGGTTAATTTATTTACTCACGAGGATATATCACTCACTTCCCTCGGGAAGAGCCTGCACATTAATGATCCATATACAGTGAGACTACAAGTGGGGATGATAGAGGAGCAGGAGTTGGAGCTTGCTAGGATACGCTCGATACGAGATGAGGAGATAAGGTAGGCTTATGAGCTAGAGAGAATGTAGGGAACTGCACCCTCCGGATATGCTCCAACTACTGCAAAGACCACCAGGCAGTTGAGGGTGGCCAGACTCAGCAGAAGACTGGCACTTATATGCCCAAGTATGTTTTTTTACCCCTGTGTTTTATTATTTTATTTTGTGCATTGAGGAGAATACAGATCTTTTTCGATGGGATGTCGGCAATTATAGACCTCAGTGAAGTCTGAGTAACCTTGGCCTATAACTATCCCAAATTTTGAATCCTAAAGGTTTTCTTGCCTATGTTGATTTTCCCCAAGTATATTTACTTTATATAGAACCGGGATGTTTAGGGTGTAGGTAGTATTAGTAGCATGTATTACTAATGTCTATGGCATATATTTGTTTTGTGTAAAAAATGATACCCACCAAAACTTTTATTCGTTAGTCTTAATAGTAACCTTGCATATTTGATTATTTGATAGTGCGTGTTTTGATAAGTGAGGATAAATTAGGATGAAAATCATGATCTGAGAGTCTTTGTTAATAGTGTGATCAGTGTCATGTGTATGTGAGCTTTATTTGCTAAATTCTTATATTGTGTTTCAATTCTGAACTTGCCCTATTACTCTGACGTAGACCATAGGTTAATTGGTTAGGAAAGGATCTAATGTCGTTCTTTATATTAGTCCACTTAGACTAAATTACCAACCAAATGTATAGTGTTTCCCTTGATCCCAATGTTTGAGCCTTGCATATACCCTTTCTTGGTAAAAATCTAAGTTTCTTAGCATTACTATATGTAATATCCTAAAATTGTCCCTGGTCCTTCTTGAACATTTTGCACCTTGACTGAGGCAAAAAGCTTAAGTTGAGGGTGGCTACCAAAAGTGGCCCCGGTTCTAAGGTTAGATACTGCGCACCTCGACTCAGGCCAAAAGCCTAAGTTGAGTGTTGTTGGTGTAAGGATAAGCACACAAAATGAGGTGGAAGCTAGTGATACATGTAAAATGGGATAAAAGTGTGTTCTAGGTGCAAGAAAAATGAGTAGATGCCTAATCAAAAAGCTAAAAAGAAAAAGGTTGTGAAAACAAAAAGGAAAAGAGCTGAAAAATGAGAATAAAACACCTAAAAAAGCTTGAAATAGGAAAAAGGGAGAATGAAGCGAAAAACGACAGTGTCAATAGCACAAAAGTATAGAAAAATGTAGTGCCAAGGAGGACCTTTAGTCACTATGTTCCCAAAACATTATACCAAAGCCCCCTGAGCCTACATTACAAACCAATAAAGTCCTAAAGTGATCCTAGTCCTAGTAGTCAAAGTCCATAGTCATAAGTATAGGGTCAAGCATATGGTATTGAGCATAATATTTGAATGTCTTTTGTGAGAGTGAGTGATTTTGTGTAGTCCCAAAGTGTTGAATCTGAAAATATCATCATGAGTAGAATATGGGACTTCTTACTATGAGGGTACTTATATTGCATTATTGATTTTAAACTAACTCAGTGATTGTTGCTTATTGATAATTGCCTTACTTTTCATAGTTACACTATCATGTGTATTGATTAGCAATGATTTTATACTTTTTAGAGTAGTGTAGGTATCTATGCTTGAGTTGGAGATAATGTGTGCCATTGGATTGTCGTCTGTGTGTTAATGTACTACTTATGTAGATTGAGTTGATTGAGGACAAGCAACAACTTTAAGTTGAGGGTGTTGGCATGCTATCAAAATACAACACTTTTGATGCTTAAAACTTAAAATCTTGTATGTTCTCAAACCGATGTTAGTAGATTGATGTGTTTGTATGTTTGTTTTGTAGGATTACAGGATTAGTATGATTTTTGGGCTAAATGTGCAGAACTTGAAGAGTATGCTATTCTACAACACTTTTTATGGGTTGTGGAAGTTTCCACGGGCCATAGAATTTTTTTTGTAGAAAAATGCAGTGAAGGGGAGATTTTCTAAAGTTGAATCTATGAACATGCAGACGAGCCATAAAACATTATATGATTCATAAATTGGTGTCGTACCCTAAGGATCAGAAAGTGGGGAGTTGCTGAAATGTTATCAGAGGAAACCCTCCACAGGTCATAGAACTTTATAAGGCCTATAGATAAGTCTTGTAGAATTCAACCCCAGATTTACATATGGAATCGATGAAGTCCAAATTATAGGCCATAGAACTTTATATAGCCTGTAAAGTTGCCCGTAGTACCTGTCAACGTAGTTCTCCTATTTTGATTTGGCTTTGTATTTTATATACTATAAATAGGTTTTTTTGGTTAATTTCATACGGAACAGTAGAGAGTCAGTAAGAAAATGTGAGAAACATTGTGAGACACTTGGAAAATAATATTTTGTGTTCTTAATTCATACTTAGGATCTTTATCGAAGACCTTGGATATTTTATTCTTAATTCTATTCTTGTAAGTGCTTAATTACGCTATTCAACATCATGATTCTACAATGATAATGAGAAGTTATATCAACAACTATGGTTGTGGGAACCATTATGAACTAACAAGGTAAAATTGGATAATTCGTAATTCTTGGAAAGTATGCATGCATGTATTAATTAATTATTTTTGGTTTGATTGCTTTTTAACAGTGGCCAACATTAGAACTTGCCTAGTGTTACTGACTTGATCAAGGTAGTAATGAATAGCAAAAGAGTTAATTAACAGGGTTCGATTGATGTTTCTCATCTAATCAACCAAACTAGATCAAGCGGAGGTTGTATTGGGACAAGAGGTAAGGATTAGTAATGTCACACTATGGGGATGGATCAAATCATATAGTGAAATTTACCTCTCACCTGGATCAAAGGGTTTGGTAAACTTAAATTACCATTCTACATACTACACGCTAGAAAAAATTCAATTATCTTGTAATGCCAAATTAGGAAATCATGGGAAACACAATACCCTAGTTACTCTTCATACTAATTTCGCACTTGTCTTAGTCTAGGATTTCTTTCTGTAGTTTTACCAACCCTCCTCTTTGGGGAGATAAGTAGGTTAATCCACTCAAACTGCATGAAATTTCTCTAAGTCTACCATATTCCCTGTGGGATCGATCCTAACCTTGGTTAGCCTATATATCTTGACAATGACTATTTTAACCTTCAAAAAGGAGGTGTAGCTTGGACGACATCATATACTCAATGGTTGATTAAAAGAGTCGGTGATGACAGAGTTGGTTGGGAGGAATTCAAATTTTCTATTTGGATCATTTATTCCCTCTTGATCTTAGGGGGCCCAAGTTGATAGAGTTTACCAATCTCAAACAAAGTGGAATATATGTGAGAGAATGTGCCCTCAAGTTTAATAAGCTCTCCAAGTATCTCCTACACTAGTGGTTGACCCCCATGCTAGAATACTCAAATTTATCTTAGAGATTTATGACCTTGTTGTTAAGGAATATCTCACGGCTATGCTTATTCGGGAGATGGATATATCTACGCTCATGATAATGCTAAAAAGATTAAAGGGGAGAAAGTCAAAGAGAGGAAAATAAGGGACTCCAATAGAGCCTTATTTGATGATGGGTTCTCTAACTCTAGAAGTGATAGTGGAAATGGCCACTTCCAACAAGGCCAAGGTTCAAAGGCAAGGAGGTGCCAATGATGGGAAGATCAATCCTAGGTTTAATAGGTATGGAAAAATGACATGGGTAGGTGCTTGAGAGATTCAGGTGCTTGTTTTAGTTGTGGCAAGATAGGCCACAGACTTGCTGATTATCTTGATACTTAGACGACAGACCAAGGATACCATCCTCAAGTCAAATAGTTCCGAATGGTCAAGGCCTACCAAGGGCTCAAAAAGGTGGTGTTTCTCAAAACAACAAGTTTTATGCTTTATATGTTAGGCAGGAGCTGGATGAGACTACAGATGTAGTGACTAGTATGTTGAAAGTCTTTGATTTTAATGTACATACTTTGCTTGATATAGTTGTAAATATATCTTTTGTCGCTCCTTTCTTGGTTATTAAGTTTATTTTGATCCAAAATCTTAAGGGAACCATTCCTAGTTTATACTCTCGTAGGTACTTATTGTGTCTTATAGAGTTTATCCGGGTTGTCCTATTTTAGTTTTGATAAAGTATTTCCTTGTGATCTTGTTGAACTTGAGATGGTTTATTTTGATGATATTCTTGCTATGAATTAGTTGCAAGCCTTTACAGATTGTAGGACCCAAATGGTTAAGTTTCAGTTTCCAAATGAGCCTGTTCTTAAGTGGGTGAGTAGCAACTCTGCTTTTGAAGGTCGATTTATCTCATATCTCAAAGCTCGAAAAGTGATTTCTAAGGGTGCATATATCAAATAGTGAGGTTTAGAGACGTTGAGTTTAACTCTCCTACACTTGAGTTGGTTCCCATGGTTAATGAGTTTCTGCATGTCTTTCCTGAGGATTTGCCCAGTATTCCTCCCAAAACTGAAGTAAACTTTGGCATAGATCTTCTTTCTGATACTCAACCTATTTTCATTCCTCTTACTATATGGCACTAGCTGAATTAAAGGAGTTGAAGGATCCGTTGAAGGATTGGTTGGAGAAAGGGTTTATTATGCCAAGTACATCACCATAAGGTGCTCCTGTTTTATTTGTGAGGAAGAAGGATGGGTCACTTCGAATGTGTATTAACTATAAAGAATAAGTATCCATTGCTAAGAATTGATGATTTGTTTGATCAATTATAAGGTGCTACTCACTTCTCTAAGATTGATTTTCGCTCTGGTTATCATCAGTTAAGGGTAAGGGAGTGTGATATTCCCAAGATAACTTTTTGGACTAGATTTGGGCACTTTGAGTTCATGGTGATGTCTTTTGGGTGCACTAATGCTTTGGCTGTGTTCATAGATCTCATGAATTAGGTGTGCTAAGCCATTTCTTGATACTTTTGTGGTTGTCTTCAATGATGATATTTTGATTTATTCTCGGAAGAGCATATAAGTCATTTGAGGTTGGTTCTTCAAACCAATGGACAAGCTGAGAGAATAATTCAAACTTTGAAAGATATGTTGAGGGCTTGTGTTAGGGTTCAAAGGCAATTGGGATGATCATCTACCGCTTATGGAGTTCGCTGACAATAGTTATCATGCTAGCATTGGAATGGCACCATTTGAAGCCCTACATAGGAGGAGATGTAGATCCCCAGTGGGATGGTTTGAGATAGGAGAGATGGCATTGATGGGCCCAGATTTGGTGTTAGGCTATGAAAAAGGTAAAGTTGATCCGGGAAGGGTTGAAAATGGCTCAAAGTCATCAAAACTCTTATTCGAAAATTAAAAAGAGAGATCTTGAGTTCTTTGTCAGTTATTGGGTGTATATAAAGGCTTCACCCATAAAAGGGTGATGTATTTAGTAAAAAGGGCAAGTTGTGTCCCCGGTATGTTGTCCCTTTATCATATTGTTGAACGGATTGGTAATGTGGCTTATAGATTGGATTTGCCTTCAGATATAAGTTCCATTCATCTAGTATTCATGTGTCTATTGAGAAGTTGATTGATGATCCAAGTACAATTGTGCCTTTGGAAGCTGTTAGTGTTGAGGAGCTCTAGGCCTATGAAGAGGTGCTAGTTTAAATTTTAGATAGGCAAGTGAAGAGGCATTGCAATAAGGATATTGCTTTGGTTAAAGTCCTAAGGAAGAGCCAACATGTTGAGAGTGCTACATGGGAAGCAGAATCAGATATGATGAAATGATACCCCTATCTATTCCAATCTACTCGATCCTAAGGTACTAGGTTCTTCTTATTCAAATGGTTCGAATTTCTTCATTTCTATGTCTTCATGTCATGATATGCATACAAGTGCACAAAATTGATTTGAATGTTGTTTTAAGCATGGATTTGATGATTTCATGGTTTTAAACATTGGTTTTCGTGATGAGCATTCATGTTGGGCCGTTTCATGATCACATCAAGCTTGGAAGCCATGTTCTACCACCTTCACGGCTCAAGCTTTCTCAACTATGTTTTTCTTTTTCATTGTTGTCTTCACGGCTCAAGCTTGGAAGCCACGAGCCGTGAAGGTGGTAGAACATGGCTTCCAAACTTTTGGGAAAGTAGAATAACAAGATGCCATGAAACTCATGATCCATGAAATGCAATAATACTTATATGTAGTAAGGATGGACTATAATTGACAAATCAAACTCATGTGAGCTCTAACAAGATTTAGTCTAATGTAGACGTCCAATCGATAGGAGAAGATTACTTGCCAAGGGTAATCTACATCACACCTTATGACCTTATCATTTTGGTGGATAGATACCTTCCTTATGAACACATCATTTCAGAAGGATTTTCCAAAATCATATCATATCAAAGTGTAACCATTCCTTATGACCCGATCATTTCGGTAATGGCTAGCATATACCAATGCTTGCAAATAGTTCAAGGAATGGGAGAGGGCCCTTAGGAATAGCCCTAACGCTCACGATTCATCGATGCTAAGTCAAATATCCCACGAGAATACTTATACATATACATGCTTTCAAAAGAGGTATTAGTCATTTCAAATCGTTTCAATGCATACTTGGGCTCAAAAGCCAAACATATTTCATAATCATTCATACTTGAGTTCAAAACACAAATCACAGTCATAATCATGCTTCTCAGCCATAGGATTTGCTCATGCACATATACGGAATGGTGCAAGCACCTAAAATGCTCAAAGAGCCATCTTATGCACATTTATGTGATCACATTCTTGTCATAACCATAATCTTATCAAAATCATATACATAAATATATTTGGGCTTAACCCACATCATAATTTTCATAAAATCTAATGGCCATGAATGAATATGCTATGAATGATGTGAGATTACCATGAGTAATTGAGATTCAATCTTAAATCAACAATACAATATGAAATTCAAGTAAACCCATAAGTAAAATCAACATTCAAATCACAATTGAGATTACCCATACTTATATCAAGTTTTAAAGGGATAGTATGCATTCAAATATTCATAATAATAATTTAATTCAACATACTAGGGCTTAAATCAACTTACAATCATCAGTAAACCATAGCACATACTTAAATTGAATTTAATAAATAATAATATTAAAAACCCACATTTAAAGTAAGCTAACATTCCATGAAATTGAGTGTAAAAGAGTTTGGTCTTCTTGGTTGAAAGGGACTAAGAATCAATCCCACATACCTTAGATAATGAAGAAGATTCAACAAGAAATTTGAAGAAGAATGAGCCTTTCCTTGATTCTGAAGCTTAGATTCACAAGAGTCCTTTGAGAGAGTGTTCTTAAGAGTGGCTTGAGAGAATTATAAGTGCAAGAGTGAATTTGAATGATAGGAATAAAGTATAGGTCATTTAAATGTCCTTGGTAGCATAGAAAGTCACAAAAGACCCTTAGGATAAACCATAATTATGAAAATGCCACTAATGAAATAAGTTGAAAAACTAAAATTTTCGTCACTGGAAGGGTGATACGGTCTGTGAGGCTCCATACGGATACTCTTGCCCGTGGTCCAACACTTTGATGTACGATCAAAATACAGCACATTTGATGCCTAAAACAAGGGATTTTGCAAGTTCTTGATGTGAATTTTTATGGTTTTTATGTCTTTTTCTATTGTTCTTGACGAAAATATAGGTTGGCATGATTTTGGGAGAAAAATTGCAGATTTTGCTGAAGTACAAAATATACGAGCCACCCTGCGAGTCGTAGCCTAAGCAATGAGTCGTAAGGTTCCCTCATAGCAAGAAACTGTGAGTAAAATTAAGAAGTTGCAAACTGAAGGTCAGCTATACGAGGCCGCCTTATGAGTCATAGGTCTCATTATGACTCGTATAGATGGGTATCATAGCAAGGAATAGTGAACCAAAAGTTTGGACTAAGAACTGAAGGCCTAGACTATAAGAAGAGCATACGAGTTGTACCCCAAGAAACGATCATAATAGTGGGTCGTAGCAGTCAAGTCCAAAATGCCAAGTGCTGACTACGAAATCCCAATTATGACTCGTAGGTCACCCTAC
Organism: Solanum virginianum; assembly: GCA_000787875.1. Classification (NCBI taxonomy): domain Eukaryota; kingdom Viridiplantae; phylum Streptophyta; class Magnoliopsida; order Solanales; family Solanaceae; genus Solanum; species Solanum virginianum. Next base: position 11,537 of record DF362727.1, read on the forward strand.
GAGTTGTATCTGTGAGACATAATAGCTACCAGCTGTATTTTCTATTTAATTTTTAGGGTTTTTTTTGTAAATATTATAAATAGTTAATGTTAGGGTTTTAGCAGGAGACTTTAACTATTTTTCAGATTTCACATTTTGAATATTCTCTTTTGAATATTCTAAGAACATTTCTAGGGTTTAGTGTAGATTTTCATTTTTAATTTGAAGACCCACTTTGGGGGATTGAAAAATCACATTGTATTCACTCTCCATTAATCCAATCTTGTTGTTTTCAATTTTAACATGTCTTTGTTCTTCATTGTTTTGGGTTATCTCTCAACTATGTCTTTCTTTTTCATTGTTGTTGATTTTGCCTTAGCCATGAATAGCTAAGCACCCACAACTTGGGGTTGTGGGAACCATGAGTAGTTGACTTGAAATAACCAAGACTTTGTACTTTTCTTTGATAGGGTTTTTGCATATCTTATTAATTTCCCTTCATTTTGATTGTTGTTTGGTGGTGGCAAAGACCAACCCCGCATACTATCATGATCCCGACCAAGGTAGCAATGAATTGGAAAAGGGAAGTAAATAACGTGATTCAATTGATGTGTTCTCGTCTAGTCAACCAAACCTGACCAAGAGAAGGTTGACCGGGACAAATGGGTAATGGTTAGTTGGCACAGCATGGTTGCCGACCAAGCGTCATAGTGAAATTCAACCTTCACCTTTACAAGAGGGCTGAAAGAACCTGAGTTATCGTCCTGCGTGTGAATTCCTAATTAGATTTATGTTGTCTAGGGTAATTGAGTTAACGAATCATGGGGAACATAATTCCTAAGTTGTCTCTCAATTTAATTATCTTCTTGCATAATTAATGTAGTATTTTTTTTTGTTCTTCAATTTGAATCACAACCTCCCCTCTATTTTAGAGAGCATAGTGATCAACACATGAAATGATTGTTACTATGAATGAATATGCTATGAATGATGTGAGATTACCATGAGTAATTGAGATTCAATCTTAAATCAACAATACAATATGAAATTCAAGTAAACCCATAAGTAAAATCAACATTCAAATCACAATTGAGATTACCCATACTTATATCAAGTTTTAAAGGGATAGTATGCATTGGAATACGACTAGGTTCATGACTTGATTTCACTATTGGTTAACTCAAGTGTTTATTTCTAGATTCTCTTGTATTTTACTTTTATTTTTGTTTTTGTTGTTTGATTTTATTTGCAAGGTATACAAGGTTATATACCCAACACAAGGAGCCAAGCCAATCCCTTAGCTCCGATCAACTTGGAGATCTCTCGACTCACTAGAAAAATGGCTTATATGAATGAGGATATTGCAGTTGATCAAGAAATGAATATGAATGATTATGATATGGGAAGAGAGGAGAATCCACCACTAAGGGACGATAGGCCACAACTTAGGGGTTTCACCAAAAACGCTTATGGTTGGAATCAATATCGCCTGAACTCTCTGGACATGGACGTTACTGTTGCTATAGTGTTGCCACCATTACCGACAGATGCTAGGTTCACGGAGTCGAGTGGATTACTTCAAATGCTCTAAAATCGTGGTTTGTTCATAGGGTTACCTTCAGAGGATCCCCACCGTCATCTCTATAATGTTGTCTTCGTCTGCAAAAGTTTTATGGGGACATAAAATCTTTCTCTAGATTCAGTTGGTTTGTGGATGTTCCCATTATCACTAACTGGTAATGTAGTTATGTGGTTGTTTGAGCTTTCTCCAGGTACAATAACAAGTTGGGCAGAGCTTCAGAGAGTGTTTCTAGAGAGCTATTTTCCAAGGTCAAAGAAGCTAAAGCTCAAAGACCAAATAAACAATTTTGAGCAATTGCTCAATGACTCTACTTCAACTATATGGGAAAGGTTCACTAAATGCATGAGGATGGTTTCCGACCATAAGCATAGGTTCAAAAAGAGTGAGGTGTAATGAAGACTTCTTGTGCGGTCAACACCAACAATAAGCATGCAAAGGTCAATGAGGAGATCATAGAACAAGTTGCTCAACATCGCACGAGTATGGATTTGGTCTTAAAGAAAAATTAAGCGAGTGTTCAAGCGGTAACCCACCAACCTCCTAAGGCTTCTATGTATGAAGAACCATTCTTTCATGAAGATTCTTGCTCAATGAGTAACTAAGCGGCAGGTTTCTAGAACAACCCCCAAAGGTCCAACTTGGACTATAGGAGGCAAAGTACTGGGAATCAAGGTCAGAACTGCAATCATGAATGTGCATATAGAGACAACCAAAGTGGTTACTATGAAAGGGAGAGAAAGTTTGATGTCGAATGGGGTAGAAGAGATGGTTATAGAAATGGTCCTTATGTACTGCCTCACAACTGTGATGTCAGGCCAAATACTTTGAGGATTGAAGAGATGTTTGACAAGTTCTTGAAAAGAGCTGACCATCAAGATGAGACTTGGAAAGGAATGAAATCAAACATTTTAAGCATAAACCAAAAGATAGAGTCTCACTCGGTGGCGATCAAACAATTGGAACAATAATTTGGGAAAGTTTCTTCGCAATTAAATAAATGCCAAAAGGGCACTTTACCAAGCAACACAATTCAAAATCCAAAGAATGATGGGCATTGCATGGCAGCCATGGCTAGAAGTGGTAAAAGTACCATAGATCCCCCTGTACCGGTGGTTGAGGATAAAGCTTGTTGAGAAGGGTATTGATAACCAAGTTGTGGATGAGGAAAAAGGTTTGGAGAGTGACGGGATGCAAAGTGAACAAGTGAGAGAGAAAGAAAGGGCTAAGATAATCCCGAAACCTCCTCCACCCTTCCCTCAAAGACTTAAGAAGAAGGAAGAGGATGGCAAATTCAAACACTTTCTCTCGATGCTAAAGCAATTATCCATCAACATTTCCCTTTTGGAAGCTTCAAAAAAGATGCTCAGTTATGCTAAGTACATGAAGGATTTGGTGACAAAGAAGCACACGTTGAGCCAAGACCTTTTGCAAGAGCTCTAACAATGTAGTGACATCATGACTAAGTGCCTTCCCCAAACGCGAGGGGATCCCAATACATTCACTATTCCTTATACCATTGGTGATGTGGGATTCGCAAGAGCATTGTGTGACTTAGGAGTAAGCATAAATCTAATGCCTCTTATTGTGTTCAAAACGATTGGTCTTGGTACTCCTACTACTATGAGAATGAGATTGCTCATGACAGATAGAACCATAAAGAAGCTAGAAGGGATACTTTTTGATATGCTTGTAAAGGTTGATAAATTCATCTTTCCCATGGACTTCGTGATCCTTGATTGTGAGGTTGATTTGGAGGTACCTATTATATTGAGAAGACCATTTCTAGCCACTGGGAAAGCCTTGGTGGATATGGATTCCGATCAACTTTGGATCAGGGTCAATGATGCAGAGGTTGAGTTTGACATCCGCCAATCAATGAAACATCTGGATGAGTTTAAGAGTGAAGTTTGGTCCCTTGAAGATTTTTGATGATGGAAGATGAAAACGTCGAGCCACGATGTTAAACAAGGCACTTCTTGGGAGGCAACCCAAGTATCTTTTATTTTTTTGACTTGTTTTAAGTTTATGTTGGTTGCTTGAATTATTAGGTAGCGATTTGAGGTTTGTTGTGATGTTTTAAGAAGCTGGATCAGTTGTATCATTTTGGACATTGGTGTATTTTGAGGTTTGGTTTGCAGGCATAAATCAAGAGCTAAAGATCTGAAGAAAATTGTATTTAGAGCAGCCTCTACGATCAGGCCTACGAGTCGTAGTGCACACTATGACTCGTAGCTATGCCTCGTAGAGGGAAATAGCAAGGATTTAAAGTTGGCACACACACTATGAGCTAACTTTACGATTTGTAGGGTACCCTACGAGTGGTAAGTGAGGTTCATAGTACCCAGTTATGATTCTAATTTTTCTAAGTGTTGAGGTCTATGATAAGACCAGGACCTACGAGTCATAGGAGGCCCTACAACTTATAGTCGGGGTTTCATAGCCCCGAAATGCAGAATATTTAAAGTCGACCCGGTTTGGTTTATCAGGAGTAAAATATTCATTTAACCCCATATTTCCCTTATTTAAACAGTTTTTCTCCCCCCATAATCTCTAAAACACCATTTTCTACTACTCGAACCAAATTCTCACCGGATTCCAATGGGTTTTTTTCGACAAGAGTGTGATTCTATGGTTTTGCCCTTTTCATTATTCCCTCAATGCTTCTTGTTGTTTTCATCCTCTCACTTGGTAAGTTTTCTTGGTTAAAGTTACGCACACTTGCTATGGATTATATATATTGGTGAATGATTGTGTGTGTAATGGTATTATCGAGTTTGTTCATAAGAATATGGTTGATAAGCACGGGATTTAGGGTTTGGTCACGTTAAACCCCCTAGCAGATTAAAAATTGTATAATTGTTCTTGTTAGGTGGTTATAATGTTGGCATGTTGATCATATGAGTTTAGTGCATGATTTTTGAGTAATCAATTTGCAAACTCTTGTTGAGGTTGGAATTTGGGGGTATTGGTGTGTATTTAAATATGGTAATTCAAGATACCCTTGTATGGATTTGTTGTGAACTCTCTTGAATCGCCATTGTTGTTTACTGTTGTTGACAATTATGAGTTTGGAGATTAGTTATTCTTGGGTATATCTTGAATGTAATTGGGGATCATTGTTTTATTGTGGGATAATAGTTGATTGTGTTGACATGATGAGTAATTGGTTTCATTGTGTGTTTGAGATGACATGTTATTTCGATGCTGTTCATTTTTGTGAGTTGATTGATTCTTAGTTCTTATGGAAAGGTTATAGGCACCACATGTGCCTTCTGTTTTCTGCTACGAGGACCCCTATGACTTATAATTCACTCTATGAGTCGTAGTACTCCCTCGTAGGAGGCAACAATCACCTATGGCTCCTTAACACTTGCAATACGAGACCTACCTACGACTCATAGTAACAACTACGAATTATAGTGGGGATCTCGTAGACCTGACTGATGTCTTAAAAATGTTTCTGGAATGAGATACGAGCCCAGACTATGACTCGTAGAATGGCCTATAAGTCATACTTATACCTCGTATCTGATTCCAGAATGTACTTTTCTCAGGTACCTTGACATAACAAGGCTACAGTACAACTCGTAGGTCACTTAACGAGTCGTATCTGCGCCTCGTATCTGCAGACCTGCAACTGATTCAATACATTTTGTTTATGTTTTCTTTTGTTGATTTTATTACTCCTTGTTTACTCTTTTGTGTGAATTTTAATTGGCTAAATATTGTGGTGCTCATTTAGTGATATAGGGTAAATTTCCAGTTACAATACCTCCAAAGGGTAGAAAAGAAGCTCTCACAACTTCGAGATGCCAATTGAGAAGTGAACCATAGGACCATGTTCAGTCAGAAGGGTCAAATGAAGAGATTAATGTGCATATTGAGCCAGAAGCAAATGTACCTTTGACCAGGTCTCGAGCATCAAGGGTCCCAATGGAAGTGGATAATCCCTCCTAGTGTGAAAATAAGGGTAATGAAGATGGGTCAGATGATGGCCTCTCACTTTTGGAGTCAGTGTCTATTGAGGCATTACAGACCCAACCTAAGGAGGTTGATTCTCAACCTCCAATGGATCCTACTGCAACTGTCACTTCCATAGACCCCAGAAATACTAGATGTTGTGTTCCAGGCATGAAGGAAATATATGACAAGGGGCTGGAACCAAAGGGTCAAGGGAAGTTGATCTGGCAATTCCATAAAGAGTCGAGGCTCAAAGACTCAGCGCTGAGCAGTGTGCCAAACTTGCAAGCACAGATTGATTGCCACGGGCTAAGGTGGCTTTCACAAAGATTGGGCAAATATGCCCCATATCTAGTTTAAGAATCCTATGCAGCCTACTACGCCACCTCTGAGATCTTCCTAGAGGGAAGAAAGCTATAGAGCAGCCGAGGTTGCGAGAAGTTCTAGTCCAGGGTGAAATTATTGATATTTCAGAGGAGACTATCAGGAGGGTTCAGTTCAGGCCAAACTACAGAGTACCTCGTTCCACCGCTGAATATGATGATAGGATCGTAAAGATGAGAAAAACGGTGAGCGAGAAGAATGTGGAGATAAAAATTGAGTTGCTCAGGTGGATTGCCAGCCAGATATGCGAGGAGGGTTTTGAGCCTACATGGGTCATAAACCATGCTGATCAGATCATGAAATCCCACCTTTCATTCTAGGCCAAATTTTGGTGGTCTATTATCTGTTGGCGCATCAGGCCTACATTTACGGATAATGTCATCACCTTGGAAAGAGTTGTACTACTAGCTAGCATTCTAGCTAGCTACAAGATTGATTTGGCCTGAGTCATAGCTGAGAAGATCTACGAGTTGGCGATTCGTACATAGAACTCATTGCCTTTTCCCATCCTAATACACAGATTGTGTAATAAGGCAGGGGTACGTGTCTCCCTTCACTTGGACCCACATTTAGAGATTGTGCGTACTATGGATCCTATCCTGATTAAGGCTGATGAAAACCCGGTGGCCCTACAGCGAGAAGCCTCCCCTCCTATTCTAGATCCATTTCCTCCAAAGCCACAAACTCAAGAGCCGACTTTAGCCACCACCAGTTCTACTCTAATTGCTTCAGAGCCGCCTCGAGCTATTAACACAGAGGCAATGCTATCCTCCTATATACCTTCACCACTACCCATCCTACTACTCAGGTTGACTCTACAGATATTCTTCTTATGTCTGCTTTTGCTTTTCAGGCATTGGTGCACAGGTTAGCAAAGATGGAGCTCCAGCTGAGCAGGTTGATAAGCCAGCTCAAACCTTGGGTTCGTCAGACGGTCCAGGACTCAGAGGAGAGGTCCAAGGCATACGCTCGTGAGATGATAGATCAGAGAGTTAGAACAGTGGATGGCAGAGTAAATGCCTTCGAAGATAGGGTCCAGAAGAGACTCAAGGATGCATAGCCCATTGACATGATTGCTATGAAGGATGATTTTTCCAAGTTCAAGGCCGACCATTTGAAGATGTTAACGACTCTAATAGCCACCCGAGAGGAGGCACCAGTGGAGATGATGGTTTGATTTATTCAATGATCACTCGCATGCCTATGGAAAGAGGCCCCTCAAAAAGAGTGATAATGCATCCATGAGCCAGAAGAAACCCATGATTGATGATGAGGATATAGCACTGGAGAAGAAGATTACTAATGCGGTGGTCCAGGAATCACGAGCTTTGGCAGCTATACGGAGAGACCAGAAGCAGTAGATAGTACAGGGAGCCGGGAGCTCAGGTACAGCTGCAACCCAGACCATCGAGGAGGAGACTGAGGCCTACGACCCCCAGGACAGATGGATGTCGGTGCTTGAGCACCTTATATTTGATATTTTTGACCCCCGTCCTTATTGATAATTATCGATAATTTGTTCCTTGTATTAGACAATATTTTTATGTTAGTTTTTGGATGCTTTTAAATATTTTGTTATGAATGTTGGTTTTAATTATGTTTTGGATGTTTTATTTTAAAATTGTTGTGTTTTGGTATATATATGTGTTTGCTTGCCTATAAGTCATACTTATACCTCGTATCTGATTCCAGAATGTACTTTTCTCAGGTACCTTGACATAACAAGGCTACAGTACAACTCGTAAGGACAAAGTATTTTCTTTTAGTGGTGTGTGGGAAGTTATGGATTAGGGTGAAGTCTGATTAGCCTTGAGCCCATAACTTCCCCTATTTTTTATCCCAAGGTTTTCTTGCTATGTTTCTTTTTTCTTGTGGGTGTTTTAATTTCTGTTGAACCGGCATGTTCAGGTAGTGTAGATAATTTGTAGATATATAGTGATATTATCTTTTGGCGTGTGCATAATCTTTATTGGTTTCATGAATATTTTAAAAATTGGACACCTTCAAAAATTTTGAGATTATCGGTTGCCATTGCAATCTTGCATATTATTATTTGGCAATGTTTGTTCTGATAAAAAGAAGGAAAGTTGAAGCTTGAAGCATGACCTGTGAGTCCATGTTGATTTTGTATGCGATGACATGTGTGTGTGAGCCTATTTTGTCATATTCTTGCATTATGTACTGACTCAGAACTTGCCTTGTTACTCTAAGATTGGACTAGAGATATGGTTTATTAGGAGAGGATCTTAGGCCATTGCATACCAAATATAGTAGTTAATCCTTTGTTCCAAATGTTTGAGCTTTACATGTAAATTTTCTTTCTTGACACCTAGTTAGCCTAACCTTGTTTTGTGAAATACCTTGATATTGGCCCTGGTCTATCCTTGAACATATGAACCTTGATTGAGGAAAAAAGCTTAAGTTGAGGGTGGCTACCAAAAGTGGCCTTGGTTTAGGGAATGGATATTGTGTACTTCACCTCAGGCTAAAAGCCTAAGTTGAAGGTGGCCCTTGTTGTGGTAAAGTAATGAAAATGAGGTGGTTAGTTAGTAAAGAAAGAAAGAAGAAAAGAATCATATGCCAGGTGAGAGAAAAAGAAAAGTGTCTTGGATTGAAAAGAATAATGAAATGAGTTCGAAAATGAGGCACAGTTGAAAAAGGATAAGAAACCACCCGGAAGAGCTTGAAAAAGAAGAATAAGGGAGGATATAATGAGAATGGTTGAGTTGTGGAGGTAAAAGTGCTGAAAAATATGGTTCAAGGATAGCTTGTAGTCACTACTTGCCTAAAATGTCGTACCAAAGCCCCATGAACCTACATTACAAGCCCATTAAGTCCTAAAGTGATCCTAGTTCAAATAGTCGACAGTTTGGAGTTTGAGTATAGGGGCAAGCCTATGGTGTCAGTTATCATGCATGAATTTCATTTGTGAGAGACAGAATGCTTGCACAATCCCTGAACTTTGATTGCTTTTTGAGTGTAATATAGGGACTTTTCTTCTGTGAGGGCATTTGCATTGCATGATTGACATATGACTTGTTAAGTTACTGTGGATTGATGATACTCCTTCACTTGTCATAGTTGGATTGTCAAATGCATCATCATGTTTTGGTTTGCTTGGTAGCTTTGCAATCAGGTTTTGAAAAATGAGAGTTGGGTACCTAAGTTGGAGTTAAGTGATGTATATGCCATTAGGATAGTTGCTATGTGTTTCTCATTGTCTACTTAGATTGAGTCATCGCTTGAGGGTAAGCAACAGTTCTAAGTTGAGGGTGTTGATGTCCTGTCAAAATACAACACATTTGATGCCTAAAATAAGGGACTTTGCATGTTCTTGATGCGAATTTTTATGGTTTTTATGTGTTTTTGTGTTGTTCTTGCAGAAAATATAGGTTGGCATGATTTTAGGAGAATAATTATAGATTTTACTAAAGTACAGAACATATGAGCCATCCTATGAGTCGTAGCCCAACCAACGAGTCGTAAGGTGCCCTTGTAGCAAGAAACAGTGAGAAAAATTAAGAAGTTGTAAACTGAAGATCAGATATACTAGGCCACCTTATGGGTCATAAGTCTCATTACGACTCGCATAGGTGGGGATCGTAGCAAAGAACAGTGAGCCAAAAGTTTGGACCAAGAACTGAAGACCTAGACTACAAGAAGAGCATACGAGTCGTAGCCCAAGCAACAACTCGTAATAGTAGGTCGTAGTAGTCAAGTTCAAAATGCCAAGTGTTGACTACGAAACCCCGATTATGACTCGTCTGCAAGACGTAATAGCTGCCAGTTGTATCTTCTATTTAATTTTTAGGGTGTTTTTGTAAATAGTATAAATAGTTAATGTTAGGGTTTTAGCAGGAGACTTCGAATATTTTTCAGATTCCACACTTTGAATATTCTCTCTTGAATATTCTAAGAACATTTCTATGGTTTAGTGTAGATTTTCATTTTTAATTTGAAGACCCACTTTGGGGGATTGAAAAATCACATTGTATTCACTCTCCATTAATCCAAGCTTGTGGTTTTCAATTTCAAATTGTCTTTGTTCTTCATTGTTTTGGGTTATCTCTCAACTATGTCTTCCTTTTTCATCGTTGTTGATTTTGCCTTAGCCATGAGTAGCTAAGCACCCACAAGTTGGAGTTGTGGGAACCATGAGTAGTTGACTTGAAATAACCTAGACTTTGTACATTTCATTGATAGGGTTTTTGTATGTATTGTTTATTTCCCTTCGCTTTGATTATTGCTTGTTGGTGGCCAACACCAAACCCCGCCTACTATCATGATCCCTGCCAAGGTAGTGACGAATAGGAAAAGGGAAGGAAATGACAAGATTCGATTGATGTATTCTCGTCTAATCAACCAAACCTGACCAAGGAGAGGTTGACTGGGACAAATGGGTAACGATTTGTTGGCACACCATGGTTGTTGTCCAAGAGCCATGGTGAAATTCCATCTTCACCTTCACAAGAGGGCTGGAAGAACCTAAGTTACCATCTTGCAGGCGAATGTCCTAATTAGAGTTATGTTGTCTAGGGTAATTGAGTCAACAAATCATGGGGAATACAATTCCTAAGTTGTCTCTCAATTTCATTATCTTGTTGCATAATTAGTGTAGTGTTTGTTTTTGTTCTTCAATTTGAATCACAACCCCCCCCCCAATTTTAGAGAGCGTAGTGATTGACCCTTAAAAGGATTGTTAGTGGGTCAACATAGTCAAGCCCCGTATTTCCTATGGATTCGACCCTAACCTTTAGTTAGGTTTATTGCTGACAGCGACCGCTTTATTGTTGGAGCGTGAACATCACACTTGGAAAATATTCACTTGACGAAGGTCAGATACGGTAATCCCATACTTACAAAAATTCAACATAGACATCCATACGGATGGTGGTAAGGACCATGCCAAGCTACTCACTCTGTGTACCTCCTCCGTGTCACTCCACTTAGAAATATTTCTTCACGACAAAGTTCCGAGATGGTGATTCAATACATAGAAAATTTTCACTCCGAAACCCATAAGGGAGGAATACGGGTTGTACCACTCCATACGGATCTTATACTTGGTCGTGCCACCTCATTTAGGCTCAAAACTGTGGAGTCTCAAGCCCAAGGCAACCATACGGTCCACCATACGGTCCATATAGTCTCACACGATCTGTGTGGGGTACAAGTGTGGTATGCCTTTGTCTTAAACTCCACACCAAGGCCCTCACACCCCACATAAGGCCAAGGGCCACTTCAAAGAGGCTCTACACAGTCGTATAGCACTACTTAGACTGTGAAGGCTTCCATGAAGCATCACCTTGGTCTAAAATTTTCTGAAACAAAATTTCCAAGCACCAAAGAAGTCGTACAAAGTCCGGGTCCTTACATCATCTCCCCTATAGGAACATTTTTCCTCGAATGTGCTAGAACAAGCTTGAAAGGCTTGACTTTAGAACATGAAACATTCAAACATAAGATACCATGAATATTTCATCACTTGAAAATCATAAGGTCATTAAAACTCATAACAAAATGTATTCAAAACATCATAAAAATCATTTTGGTGCATATCTAGGCATGTCATGTCATGAAACTCAAGAGTGAAAGAATTAGGACCAATTGGAAAAGGAAGAACCTAATACCTTAGGCTTAAGTAGATTGGAAAAGACGGTAATATCGTTGCATTATGTCCAACTCTGCCTCCTGTGCAGCACTCTTCACATGTTGATTTCTTAAAAATGCCTTAATTGAAGTCACACCCTTGGTACGAAGCCGCTTCACTTTCCTATCCAAAATCTCAACCAAAAGCTCCTCATAAGATAAGTTCTCCTCCACCTCCACACCTTTCAAAGGCATAATAGTACTAGGATCAGCAACAAACTTCCTCAACATAGACACATGGAAGATTGGGTGAATAAAACTCAAATCCTGAGGCAAATCCAACCTATAAGCCACATTCTCAATCCACTCAAAAATTTCATAAGGACCTACATACCGAGGACTTAGCTTGCCCGTCTTCTAAAAATGCATCACACCCTTTATAGGTGAGACTTTCACATACACCTAATCACCAACATGAAACTCAAGATCCCTCTTCCTAACATTCGAATAGGACTTTTATCAACTTTGGGCCGTATGCAACCTCTCCCAAATCAACTTCACCTTCTCCATAGCCTCCAACACCAAATCTGGGCCAATCAAAGCTATCTCTCCCAACTCAAACCACCTACTGGAGATCTACATCTCCTACAATAAAAAGCCTCAAACTGTGCCATACCAATGCTAGCATAAAAGTTATTAGTATAATCAAATTCAATGAGTGGAAGATAATCATCCCAATTACCTTTGAATTCCAACACAGAAGCCCTCAATATGTCCTCCAAAGTTTGAATTGTCCTCTGAGCTTGCCCATCAGTTTGAGGATAGAAGGCGGTGCTCAACTTCGCCTTAGTACCAAGTCCTCTTTGAAACAGCCTCCAAAAGTGAGAAGTAAATTGGGTGCCACGATTCGATATGATAGACCTAGGCACACTATGCAATCTCACCAACTCTTGGATGTACAACCTTGCATAATCTTCGGCACCAAAAGTATACTTAACCGGTAGGAAATTAGCTGACTTAGTCGTTCGATCAATGATAACCTAAATGGTGTCAAATTGCCTTTGTGGCACTAACGGTAGTCTTGACCGGTAGAAAATGAGCCGACTTAGTCATTCGGTCAACAATAACCCAAATCAAGTCAAATTGCCTTCGGGTCTGAGGTAACCGAACCACAAAATCCATGTTCACATCTTCTCACTTCCAAGTAGGAATTTCAATATCTTAAGTCAACCCACCGAGCCTTCGGTGCTCTACCTTCACTTGCTGACAATTAGGCAATTCGGATACAAACTTTGCTATATCTTTCTTCATACCATGCCACCAATACACTTCTCTCAAATCACGATACATCTTAGTAGACCCCAGATGAATAGAATAATGAGAGTTATGGGCTTCACTCATGATCACCCTCCTAAGGTCATCCACATTTGGAACGCATAATTGATATTGATACCGAAGCACACCATCCCCCCTTGGGGAAAAACCTCTTATCTTTTTTTTGGCAACTAATTTCTTCAACTCAACAAATGATGGATCAAAGTCTTGCTTAGCCTTAACATCTACAACCACAGAAGATTTGGCCCCATTCTGAACATGAATACCACCATCATTAGAGTCGGCCAACCTAACACCCAACCTATCCAAATGGTGAACATCCCTTGCCAACTCCTTCTTCACCTAATCAACATGAGCCACGCTGCCCATAGATAGTCTACTAAGAGCATCGGCTACAACATTTGCTTTGCCGGGATGATATTGTACACTCATGTCATAGTTCTTAAAGAGTTCCAACCATCTCCTTTGCATCAAGTTAAGATCCCTTTGAGTGCACACATATTGTAAACTCTTGTGAAACCATCAACATGCACCCCATCAAAATAGTGTCTCCAAATCTTCAAGGCAAACACCATCGCCGCTAACTCAACATCATGAGTTGGGTAATTATGCCTATACACCTTCAATTACCTTGACGCATAAACTATCATCTTACCATGTTGCATAAGTACACAACCCAACCCAATCTGAGAAGCATCACAATACACCACAAACCCATCTAAGCCATCCAATAAAGTTAAAATAGGAGCCGATGTAAGCCGGTCTTTCAAAGTCTGAAAACTCTTGTCACACTCATCCCGACCATACAAACTTGGGCTTCTTTTGATTCAACTTAGTCAGTGAAGATGTAATTGATGAGAAGCCTTTGACCAAACCTTCTATAATAATTGGCCAACCTAAGAAAACTTTAAATATCCGATGGAGTCAATGGACTAGGCCAATTCTTCACAGCCTCGGTCTTTTTTGGGTCAACCTTAATTGGACACCATATGACCAAGAAAAGCTACCTCACCCAACTGAAACTCACATTTGCTAAATTTATAATACAACTTCTTCTCCCTCAAGGTCTGAAGAACAAACCTCAAATGACCCATATGATCTCGCTCACTTCGCGTATAAATAAGAATATCATCGATGAAGACAACCATAAAACTATCAAGGAAGGGCTTGAACACCTAATTCATAAGATCCATAAACACGATCAGAGCATTAGTCAAACCAAACAACATCACCACAAACTCAAAATGTTGATACCTAGTCTGAAAATCCATCTTGGGAATGTCACACTACTTAACCATCAACTGATGATAACCGGAACGGGGGTTAGTCTCTGAGAAATGGGTAGCCCCTTGAAGTTGATCAAACAAGTCATCAATCCTTGGCAACGGATACTTATTCTTGATGGTTACCTTATTCAATTGTCTATAATCAATGCACATCCGAAAGGACCCATCTTTCTTTCTTACAAATAACATCAGAGCACCCAATGGAGATATATTTGGCCTAATAAAGCCTTTCTCCAACAAATCCTTCAATTGATCTTTCAACTCAGTTAGTGCCAAATGATAAGAAGGAATAGAGATAGGTTGAGCATCCGGGAGAAGGTCTATGCCAAAGTCTACTCCCCTTTCGGGAGGAATATCGGGCAAGTCTTTGGGAAACTCATCCAGAAACTCATTTACCACCAGGACTATTCGAGAGTAGGTGACTCAAATTCCACATCTTTGACCCTCACAATATGATAGATACACCCTTTGGAGAACATCTTCCAGGCCATAAGTTAGGAAATAAACTAACCTTTAATAGCGGATTCACTACCTCCCATTCAAGAACAGGCTTATCCAGAAATTGTAACTTGACTTTTTGGGTTCTACAATCTATAGAGGCATATTAAGCATGCAACCAGTTCATCCTAAAAATCACATCAAAATCAAACATCTCAAGTTCCACAAGATCACATTGAAAGACTTTATACAAAATAGAAATAGGACAGCCTCGATAAACTCTATGAGCAACAACAGATTCCCCATAGGAGTATAAACTAAAAAGGGCTCCCTTAAAATTTCAAGACTCAAACAAAACTTAACAGCCAAAAAGAGAGTCATAAAAGACAAATTTGCACCTGGATCAAGCAAAGCATAAACATCAAAATCAAAGACTTTCAACATATCAATCACAACATCTGGAGCTTCCTCCACTTCCTGTCGCGCATGCAAAGAATAAAACCTATTGTTCCTTGGGGAAACACCTTGGGAAGCTCTTTGCTAGTCCTAATTACCTTGAGCTACCTGACCTTGACCTCTCTGAGCATTCTTAGGATAATCGGCAACCTTGTGGTTCTTGTCACCACACTCAAAGCATGCACCTAAATCCCTCCAACAAGTACTAGTGTGGTTCTTTGCACACTTGTCACACTGGGGAAACCATAGTCCACCACCAACTAGTGCCTTGGGTGGAGGCACCCTAGTATTAGCAACCCGAACATTAGAACCTTGGCCCTATTGGAAGCGACCATAACTGCTACCCTTGGAGTTAGAGAACCCGCCATCATAATGCGCCCTCTTAGGATCATACACCCTCTTCTCCTTGAGTTTTTCCCATTCAATCTGTTCAACATATACCATAAGCATGGAGATGTCCATATCGTAATAAGCATAGCCGTATGACATTTCTTCACAACCAAGTCAGAGATACCAGAAATGAACTTGTGCATTCTTACACGGGGGTCAACCACAAGCATAGAAGCATACTTGGAGAACTTTGTGACCTTGAGGGCATAGTCCCTCACACTCATACTACCCCATCAAAGGTTGACAAACTTAGTCATCTTGGCTTCCCAAAGATCAAGTGGGAAGAAGCGATCCAGAAATGTGAACTTGAACTCTTCCCAATTAGCAGCATTACCACAAACTCTCTCCATCAACCATCGAATGTACCACACATGAGCCACATTTTTCAATTGATATGCAGCCAACTCAAGACTCTCCTCAAAAGTGACCCCCACAACAGTCAACACCTTAGTGAGCTCATCAATAAACTCTTAAGCATCCTCATCAGCCTTCGACCATAAAAATTTAAGGGATACATCCGGGTGAAATCCCTCACCCTAGAAGTCGGAGTGGGATCCCGAGGAAGATTAGCCTGCCTAGTTTGAGAAGTCACCACTTGTGCAAGCATAGCAAAGTCCATGTGGAATTCACTATTAGAGATGGGCTCTTCCATAGGCCCTTGAGAAACTTGGTCCGCACAAACTGGGGCCGATCTCTGTAGGGGAGCTCTTCATAGAGGCATATTCTGTAATATAGCAAGGATACCACTACAATAAGGAACCAAAAATATGATCCAAAGCATGACATAAGACATAAAGAAGTGAGATGATTCCTAGAACATCATTATAGCCTCCCACTCATAGGTATAGTGCACTTCACACCCATGAATAGGACTCTACTTGACGCTCTATGTTGAACTCCGAGGATCATTAACAAACCTAGTACTCTGATACCAAGTTTTTCACGACCCAAACCTAGGGTCGAGGAGTGACATGGTGAATCAAAACCCGAGAGTCCCCAAACAAGCCTCAAAGTATTCATATTCACATCATCGGTTCGGAAGAGTATACAAATAGTAGACATATAGTTTTAACTGACGAAAAAGTAGGACCCACGCTATGGGGATGTCATAGGGAAAAGGATTAACATGGATTCACATAACACGTAGCACATACATAAAAGAGTTCACAAGATATCAAATAATGCCTCTAGTTATAAGATAGGTTGGAGTCCAAGACATAATCCGGGCTCACCCTCAAGTAAATAACATAAACAAGCACTATAGGTAGAGGAATAGTGGTTGGTCCTCGGAAGATAGGACTCACCACAACAAGAAATCTCAAGATCCATGCTAACCCTCACATGGTAGATGAAGGTAGTCCTCGGTCCCTATATGGTTAGATTATGTAGGCAAAAAGTAGGCGTTAGTATGTTTGAATTTACTAAGTATGTGGGCATGCAATGCATATGACTTATCAAACTAGCATTCAATGTTAGATGACAAGGGCATGTAATATAGAAAGTGCAAGGGAAAGTAGTATAACAAGATGCTATGAAACTCATGATGCGTGAAATGCAATAATGCTCATATATAGTGGGGATGGACTATAACCGACAAATCAAACTCATATGAGCTATAACATGAATTAATCTGATGAAGACTTCCCATCGATAGGAGAAGATTACTTGACAAGGGTAATCTATATCACACCTTACGACCTCGTCATTTCGGTGGAGCATGCACCTAAATCACCTTACGACCTCGTCATTTCGGTGGATGGACACCTTCCTTAAAACACATCATTTCAGAAGGATTTTCCAAAATTATATCATGTCATATCAAACTGTAACCACTCCTTACGACCAGATCATTTCGATAATGGCTACCATATACTTATGTGTTAGCACATAGTTCAAGAAATAGGAGAGGGCCCTTAGGGATAGCCCTAACGCTCACGATCCATCGTTGCAAAGTCAATATTCCATAAGAATACTTGTACATATACCTACTTTCAAAAGAGGTATTAGTCATTTCAAATCATTTCAATGCATACTTGGGCTTAAAGGCCAAACATATTTCATAATCATTCATAATTGAGTTCAAAAGTCAAATCATAGTCATAATCATACTTTTCGTGCATAGGATTAGCTTATGCACATATATCGAATAGTGCAAGTATCCAAAATACTCAAAGAGTCATATTATACACATTTATGTGATCACATTATTCTCATAACTATAATCTTATCAAAATCATATACATAAACATAATTAGGTTTAACCTACTTCATAATTGTCACAAAATTCAATATTCATGAATGCATATGCTATGAATGATGTGAGAATAGCATGGGTAATTGAGATTCAATCTTAAATCAACAATACAATATGAAATTTAAATAAACCCATAAGTAAATCAACATTAAAATTACAATTGAGTTACCCGTACTTAAATCAAGCTTTAAGGGGATAATGCACATTCAAATATTCATAAGAATAATGTAATTCAATATATTAGGGCTTAAATCAACTTAAAATCATCAATACAGCATATCCCATACTTCAATTGAATTTAATAAATAATAATATTGAAAGCTCATACTTAAAGTAAGCTAAAATTCCATGAAATTGAGTGTAAAAGAGTTTGGGTCTTCTTGGTTGAAAGGGACTAAGAATCAATCTCACATACCTTAGCTAATGAAGAAGATTCAACAAGAAATTTAAAGAAGAATGAGCCTTTCCTTGATTCCGAAGCTTAGATTCACAAGAATCCTTTGAGAGAGTGTTCTTAAGAGTGACTTGAGAGAATTCTAAGTGCAAGAGTGAATTTAAATTAAAGGAATAAAGTATAGGTCATTTGAATGTCCTTAGCTAGCATAGAAGGTCATCAAAGACCCTTAGGATAAACCATAATTATGAAAATGCCATTAAAATGAGTTGAAAAACTAAAATTTTCATCTCAGGGAGGGGTGGTACAGTTTGTGAGGTTCCTACAGACCGTACACTTGCCTGTGGTCCAACTCTTGGAAAAATTTCACTTGACGAAGGTCCGAAATGGTAATACCATACTTAAAAAAATTCAACACAGGCATCCATAGGGAGGGAGTATGGGCCATACCAAGCCACATGGTCTGTGTGCCTCCTCATTCCCACTCTACGTAGAAAATTTCTTCACGACAAAGTTCTGAGAAATTTTTCAAAACTGTGGAGTCTCAAGCCCAAGGATACCATATGATCCATATGGTCTCACAAGGTCTGTGTGGAGTCCAAGTGTGGTATGCCTTGGTCTTAAACTCCATACCAAGGCTCTCAAACCCCACACAAGGCTAAGGGTCACTTCAAGGAGGCTCTACATGGCCTGTATAGCACTACACGGACTGTGAAGTCTTCCATGAAATGTCATCTTGGTCCAAATTTTTCTGAAACCAAATTTTCAAGCTCCAAAGAAGTCGTACAAAGTCTGGATCCTTATAGCACACTTGGAATTTTTGGAGGCTTCCTTGTCTAAGAAATCACTATCTCAACTCAAGGATGCTCTTCACAAGCATGTTCACAGCATGGAGGAGTTCATGAGCTGTGAAACCCATTATGAAGCTGCCCAGTGTATTTTTTAACTCTATTTTATTAAGGGCTCTTTATTAATTTGGTTCCCTTTTAAGACTTTGTAAGACTCTTGAAGCATACTTTGACTCCTAAATCAGTTCATACTATATTTCTAATACTCATTTCAACCTAAACACTTAGTCTATTCCATCAACTCCTAAGAATTTCTCTCCAAGTCACTTTTTCAAAGGATTCAAGTTAGGGTTCTTGTGGGCTTCTAAGATCCAGCGTAATTCACCTCAAACTTCTTTATCTAATCAAAATATATATGGATTCATTCATGATTTCCTTCCAATCATGAAGCCAAACTTCCTTTCATGCATATTCATTAACTTTAAGTGATGATCAAAATATAAATTTTATGATTTGGTTTTAAATCGTTGGATTCATGTTATGGGTTACTTTCAATTGATAAATTAAGCATGAAACAAATCCAAATCTACTAATTTACATGTTATTTGCATGTTCTTATGAAGTATGAATCCATGCATGGGTAAATTCATCTATGATGTAAATGTTTATTTCTTCAAGAGTTAGGCATGTTTCCACCTAATATCATGTTTTAAGATTGAATTTCATGTACCCATGCTTCACTTCCTCTTGCCATGCCATGAACATGCATAAACTAAACTTCTACAAGAGAATTTGGTTATGAGTATGAATGTAGTTACAATATATGCATGAATTGAGTATGGGTCTATATTTAGGAACTTGACTTGGTCTTAAATTGGTAGATATGAATCTGAATTGAGCATAAATCTACAAATATGAGTATGATAAGAGTTGATTACTTCCATGGCATAAGTTGATGATAGTATAATTATGATTTCTGCAAGAACATGAATTACATGAATATGGTTGTGATGTGACTTCAACCATGAGTGTAACACATTGTCATCTATAAGTTATGAATGAGTTATTCCTATACATGCAAGCATTGTCATCTACAAGTTATAAATTAGTTATTCCTATACATGCAAGCATAATTGAATTATGAATTGGCTTCCAAGCTCCTACATGCATGATGATGAATTGATTATGGCCTATGATAATCTTTGAAATATGAATCTCCGAAATATGATGGGTCCCATAAGGTATCTCAAGAGCAAGTCTCCAAAATAGGATGGGTCTTGTAAGGAGATTTAAGTGTAAGCTTCTGAAATAGGATGAATTTCAATAAGGTGGCTCAATTGTAAGTCTCTGAAATAGAATAGGTCCTATAAGGTGACACACATACAAGTACCCAAAATAGGATGGGTCCCATAAGGTACACTAATGAACTTTCTTCGAAATGGGATGGGTCCCATAAGGAAAGATATTACATCAAGGCTCTACAAAATGGTTTGTATATTCTCAAGTGCTAGTCATAAATGTATCTCTTCATGTAATTGTGTAATAGCACTCATGCATCACAAAGATTTCATGGTTGACTTTCCTTGTTTCACATTCCTTATTATCATGTCTTGTCCTCTAACCTTTGAAGTGCAAGTTTCACTATGTTTATCCTATTGCATGACCAAATACTTAGTACATTCAAAAGTACTAATGCATACTCTATACCTGCAATGTATCATAATGCAGGAGCAGGTGATCCTGTTATCCATCCCCATGGCTAGATCCAGATATATCCACAATCCAGATTGAGTGAGTCCTCCAACTTCGACGACAAAACCTATGATCTTATTACTCATGTTTTGTTTGTTTTAGAGACAATCTTTCTTTATTATTAGGGTGAGTCGGGGTCTGTATATGCCTCCTTCTTATGTTATGGTCTAAAGGCATGTATTAGATATATGTATGTACTTCGATTTCATTATGATTTATCCTATGCTATGACTCATGCTATGCATATGCTTCCACTTACGTATTTCTTATTGATTTACCTAAAAATTTTATTAAATGCTAAGGGTTAGTTTGAGGTTCCTTTGGGGATTTCATTCACTGTGTTATGGCTAGGCCCTATGCCTAGGTCGTGATAATAAGAATAGTGCATCTACAAAACTTTACATTTAGTATGGGTATCATTTCATAAGAATTAGGGTCTTAAGTCACCCTCACTGTTATATCATCATTAAAACATACTTTCATACTTAGAACTATATTCATAAAAATCATAACTTTGTCTTAGGAAATTAGGACCATATGTGAGTTCATGAGCAATTGAGTTAAAATCATGCAATTAGATGAAAATCATCTAGGAATCATGTAATTGAAATCTTCTTTGACCATTGATAACAGAACCCACATAAATTCAACAAGCCATAATCATCATATACTTGAAATCACCTACTTTCCACATCAATTCAACAAGCCATAATCATCATATACTTGAAATCACCTACTTTCAGTTGAGAATCATAGAAATCATGTAATTATTTATAGTTCATACATAAATCAATATAATAATCATGTAGTTATCATACATAAATCAATATGAGCCACCATTTATGGGTCGTAGAATGGAGTATAGGTCATACTTTTCCCTCATACAATGCATGTCACAAAAATTTAGCTACTGAAAATTGCACCTCTCAAACCATGAACTAATAGTATTGTTCGTAGTTCCTATTATGGATCGTGTATCCCTTCGTAGAACCTCCTCGAACTTAAAAAAATTCATTCCTCAGGGTCCCTTTCACGATTCAATTTATAGATCATATTCTTCAGTACAACTTGCAAAGTCCTCTCGTACTTCAACTTCCAGTGACCAAAATTTTCATCAACTCCTAGACCCCAACCATGAGACCTATCTACGACCCATGGTTCAATCCACGAGTCATAGTTTCAACCCACAAGAACCATTTTATACCAAACACAATTACAAGGTTCCAAAACAAAACAAGTTCATACACCCACAATTCCAAAAATTTCTAACTCACCATCCCATACCAGTCAACCTCCAAATTTCTAAAACTTTTCCATTTTCTAGGCTTTTCAACATGTAGGGTGCTACAGCTACCATTTAAGAAATTACCTAAAGCTAAGCATTTTCCATTCAAAGTTGATTGGTTAAGTTCTACCTTTCTAAAAGCTACCCAACTCTAAGCATTGTCCTTTGAAAGTTGATTGGTTAAGCTCTACCTTTTAAGAAGTTACCTGAAGCTAACCACTGTACTTAGGAAATTCATTTGTTATGCGCTATTTTTCAAGAACTTACTCGAGGAACAGCACTATCCTTTGAAAGTTGATTGGTTAAAGTTTTATTTTTCAAGAGGCTACACAGGGTCCAGTACTGTCTTTTAGACATTAGATGGGCTAAGCATATCCCTCTTAAATAGATAAATCTCTATATTTATAAACTAACCATTTTATTTAGTTGTATTAAAAATCGCAGGTATCGAAGGCTTAAAAGAAAAAGATAATGCGAAGTGATTCTTATTTTTTAAACATAATTCCTTATTCCTATATAATTGCTTTAACATAATCCATTTTTGCACTCTAACTTGTCACATCATTTATATTGCATTATTCCTTAATCTCCCAAATCAAACTACTATCACTTCTATTCAAGTTCGGTAATGCAATTTCTATCTTTAGGAATTCCATTCTTTCCTAAAATATAGAACTACACATGGCCTGATTCTTGTATAACCATAGATATAGGCGACTTAAAACTTAAGTATCAGCCGTAACATTTTCGCAACCCCATTTGTTCTATCTAGTCCATCCGATAATATTTCATCGAATCGGCAAAATCAGCTACTCCGTCAACTTTCGTTACTCAACAATTCATCCTTCATTCCTGATCAAAGAAGGGACAATTGTTGACACTCAATTTTGACCGACAAGTTTCACTATGTTTATCCTATTGCATGACCAAATACTTAGTACATTCAAAAGTACTAATGCATACTCTATACCTGCAATGTATCATAATGCATGTCATTTGATTAAATAGGTATTTTCAAAACCTTTAAGTAAATGAGTTTATATTTAATTTTATCTGAATAATCGTTTATTCTTAGCCTTCATAATTTGCAAAATTATTATCATCATCATCATCATTAGTGATATCATCATTATTAGTATTATTATTAATATCTTTATCATAAATACGTTATATATTTCACTATCTTATTTTATCAATTTTTAATGTAATGTAACAATTTTAATATATTCAAATACTTTTTATTTATTTTAACATATTACATATATACGCATATTTTCTTTATATAAAATTATTATTTGATAAAATATGGTATATTTATATTAGTATATGTGCTATGGTTATTAATTAGGTGGAAATTTATTCAATTTTTCTCCAATTTATTTAAATTATAGTCTTTTGTCCAATTTATTTAAATTTTAATCAAACCTATTACACTTTCTTTCAATTTTAGCCTAGTTGGGTTAATTTGTGGTTCAATATTAAATTTTCAATTCAATTTTGTTTTAATTCAATTTGGTTAATCCATTTGTCAATTCGGATTTAACCCATAACCCGACCCATTTCTTAAAAAATAATCTCAATCGTCTATTTCGCTTGATCCAATGATCAAAATTAAGTCTCAATTTAACATACGAAATGACCCCAAACCCTATTGATTTCATTCACCTCTTTTCTCTTGAGACTGCCGCTCCTCACACCCTCCATCGCTATGAGACCACCGCCCGATGGCCCTTTTTACTCCTTTCTTCTCTCACTCGATTTTCCCTAGCCTGTCCCATAACCCCTCCCCCCCCCCCC